>CM056157.1:597910-747910 GCA_029620275.1 Acrossocheilus wenchowensis
ACAACAGAAAATTGAGCAAAGCAAGGTGTGTTGTAGAAAGAGCTATTGGAATGATGAAGACAAGATGGCGTTGTATCTTCTTCAAGGCACTGGAGGTAAAAGGGTAAAAGCAGAGATGTGCTACACTCAACTCTTATCTATACTAAAAATTGAAAATGAACTGGAAAAATACAAATTGTCAAATTTTTACACACATTCTGCTTATAGGTGAAGGTTGCCTTTGCTCCTGTGGTTATCTCCTGTTGTGCTTTCTTACACAATCTTTGCCTCACAAATGGGGACATCATGGAGGCTGATGGGATCAATGTAGAACAGAATGCCCTCCATGTCGACGCTGATGCCATCCAACATAATGATCCAGCAGTCCAGCAGATTCCTGGGGACAACCTCAGAAGTCGCCTAGCAGATGCAGTGTCTGCCCCAGATGCTGCCATCCCTGCACTACTGGAACATGATTACAATGCATGATCCTCCCATCTTGTCGTGTAAACCATTTATTTTTATTCCAAAAATATTTTTGAAATTACTTCTATTCTTTGTGTGTCCTCTTTTATTATTATTATTATTATTTATTTATTTATTTTTTTTAATGGGAAAACCTGAAAAAAAAATTATATTATTTTAAGATAATCTTTTTATTTATTGGCTAAACCAAAATATAAATCAAGAAAAATCACTGTTCATTGGTAGTTCATTGCACCTATTGCTTGCTAACAAATGCAACCTGTTATCAAAAATATATCATATACTGTATGATGTCACTTGTACATGAACATATTTCTCATTTGAATAAAGAAAACAGACTAGAATTTATTTCATGTTCAATGAGAACATACATAAATAATTAAAATATGCACAAATGAAAGCATCCTGTCCAAATGTTGAAATAAACACAAATACATATGAATTACAGAAAAGCATTTAAATAAATGCCGAAAAAAATTACTGAGAGGACAATAAAACACTAACATTACTTTTTGAGAAATGACTCCAAAATTGAAAGAAGCCTGTCCTCTCTCACTTGTTGTTCCCTTACTCTCCTTTCCTCTCTCTCTCTGTGCTCTGTCTCCCTCCTTTCTTCCCAAGCTCTCCTATCTCTATCCCTGTCTTCTTCTCTCCTTAACCTCTCCATCTCATTTCTATCTTCTCTCTCAAGTGCTTCTCTCTCTCTCTTCTCTCCTCTCTCTCCATATTCATTCTTTCTCTCTCTTCATCTCTTTCTTGCATGCTTTTGAAGACAGCCACCAGGTCTGTGTCCTTCTTCTTCCTCTTCTGTAGAGATGTGCAGGGCTCTTCATTGGGAGGGGAGATCACCAGCACATCTTGGGCAGCAGAGTCAATGATGACAGAGGGACTAATGCATGGCCTCCGTCCCAGTGCCTCATCCATTAAACTATACCACTTCCAAGATGCGGCAGTGGCCTCCCCTCCCTCAGTGCTAACCCCTGTTCTAGGGGCTTTCAGATCCTAAAACAATATAAACAAATACACACATATCTGTATACAGTATAGTCAATATAATTCACAAAATGTAATAGGGACACTTACTTTGAATTTCTGTTTAAGATTTTCCCACTTCCTCTTCACCTTGGTGGGATTCACCTTTCCCTCCATTCCATGCTCAGTGACAAATTGTCTAATATATGCAAATAGAAAAGCATAGTAAAGAATGCCTTTTATATGAGTAAACATTACAAAACTATAGCCAACAACAAGAAAACTTACTCAAAGCCTTTTTGGGCTGCGTTGCGGCCCTGTAAATAGTGCTTCATTTTTTGCACGCCATTTTATTAATTTTTCAGTGTCGTCATCTGTCCCTGAGAACAAAATATTTATTATAATAATTATGTATAAGGCATTATAACTGTGTCATAACGTACAAAATAATGCATTATATCTATATTAATGTATTACAACTGTGGTTACAGTTATTCACGAGATCATGCAATGTATTATAAAGTGCACTACAAGATATAATGAATGCATTAAAGTTCTTTAACTTTGAAAAAAAGGTGGTAAATGTTGCTGTTGTAACATCTGAATTAACTAATTCAAGTCAAAAATATGATTTAGCATAGTTGAATCAGATTCACCTACATTAGGTTACAGAGTGAGTTCAGGTAAACACTTTCAGTGGTTCTCAACCTTTTTTCTCTCCCCCTCCTCTCCAAATCAATACTGCAAGGGCACCCAAACTTTATTTGTTTGTTTTTTTCACAAAAACATTTGTATTCTATTACTTTTCAATTCCATGTAATTATCTCAAAACAAATAATAAAGATATTTGATAATTTAAAGATTCAGTGTTCTTTTTTCCCCAAACATATGCAAAAACGCATATGTATATACACTGCAGATATTCTTCACAACTTAAAAGTAAAAAGCTCAATTATACAGTAACTTTAACAAATAAGCACAAGTCAAGTTTAACAAATAAGCAATGATCCTCCAAAACATGCTTCTTCGGCGAGCATCCGTTATAAAACACTCGCTACATTAGTTTTGACAACTATGTGAATATACTAAACTGTGTTCAAGCAGAAATATGATGTATGATGTTATAGTGATCCATGCGCCGAGATCGCGTATACACGGTGCATTTGCTCATTGACGCGAGCCTAATTTATGACTCCTGTATCGCTTTTACCTTGATTATCGCAACTTGAATATACTTTAATTGGAAGTTATGGCCGAGAACCCCTAGCAATCTATGGCTGTGTTCGAAATGCCATACTATCATACTACTCTTACTATTTCTGCAGTATCCAGTATGTATGCTGCGCATAGTATGCAAATTTTCTGTATGCTTGAAATACCCGGATGACCTACTATATTTGCCAAAATGTGCTAAATATAACTCAAGTACACTGAAATCAGTACAGAAGCTGTGTTCCGAATGGCATACTATCATACAACTCCTGCTTTATTGCAGTATGCTGTGTGAATAGTATGTGAATTTTCTGTATGCATGGAATGCCCGGATTACCTGCTATATTTGCGGAAATTTGATGTATGCATCCGAGGAGTCTGCGTGGGATACTGTTTCCCAGAACGCAACGCGCTACACGTGACGTTTCATCTTCAAAATTATGGTGGTGGGTGAAGAGTGTGGATGCGACTTCAGTGGACTGGAGGCGGAGAACATTTATAAATGTAACACGTTTATAATTGCATGCATTATTTCTTTAAATAATAATTAATAATAATAATAAACACATTTTCAGCTGTTTTCCAAAGCACTATAGGCCGTCAGTAGCCTACCATGTATGATATCATAATTTGTATAGTTCTTTTGGGTAGCCTATACTTTCCAAAAAGCAGTACATTCACTTGAACCATAGGCTGTGTTCGAAATGGCATACTTGCTTACTGATTACTGCTTACTGCCCAGTACACAGTGCATACTGCCTACTGTTTTTTAAAGAATAGTGTGTGAAACAGTATATAATAAGCAACATGTTATGGACGGACTATGACACGGAGATGGTAAGATTGAAACAGGGAGTTTATTGAAACAGGTGAGACACTTGAATGAAGGTAAGGTGCTAGAAGGGGAGTAGATGACTTCTGAATGGATATGGACCAGGGTGAATGATGTCTTGACAATTCTTCTTTGTTCCTTAGGTGGATGGAGACGAGACTGGATTAATCCGGGGAAACACACACACACTTCTATGACGGAGCTCTATGAAGAGAGGAGAACACAAGGTGGGAGAATACAACAGGTAAGTCAGACAGGGTAGGTATATCTTAGCTTCTCTGAAGGATATGGTCTTCTTAGATACAAGATGTCTGGTAGTTGAGTCCATGTAACGTGATACGAGATCGGACGCTGAAGTGTGTGTGTGGAGAGCTTTTATGGTGCAGGTGTCAGGCATAGTGATCAGGTGCAGGTGTGTGTAATTAATACTCAGGGGATGTGGAACGACGTGATTGGTGGAGTGAAGGGCCTGACTGGTCCGTGACAGTACCCCCCTCCCCACGGCCCGCTCCTGAGGGCCGACCCCGGCGTCGCGGTGGTCTGCCCCTGCCTCGGGGTGCTGGACGATTTGGTGGGGTAGTGTGGAAGTCTTCAAGTAGTGTGGGATCCAAAATGTCCTCTCTAGTTACCCACGAGTGTTCTTCAGGGCCATATCCCTCCCAATCCACCAGGTACTCGAGTCTACCACCACGGCGCCGGGAATCCAAGATCTCCTTTACTTGGTAGACTGCACCTTCTTCTAGGATGTGTGGGAGAGGGGTCTCTTCTTCCAAGTCAGGCCCTGTAGTGAGAGGTGGAGAGAAGGGTTTTAGTAGGGATACATGGAACGTAGGGTGAATTCTGTAGTGGTGTGGTAACTTAAGTTTGTATGTGACCGGGTTTATACGTTCCAGTAGTGAAGGGGCCAACGAATCTGGGACTAAGTTTCTTACAGGGCAGGCGTAGACGGATATCCCTGGTTGACAGCCAAACCTTTTCCCGGGTTGGTAATTAGGGGTTTCCGATCTACGGGCGTCGGCTGTCAGCCTTTGTCTACGCACTGCCTGTTGGAGTTGGTGGTGTGCAGAGTCCCAGACTCTCTCGCTCTCCCGGAACCAGTGATCGATGGAAGGGACGTTGGAGGGTTCACCTGACCAGGGAAACAGGGGAGGCTGGAAACCGAGTACACACTGGAATGGGGTCCAGTGGATTGCTGTCTCAGGGAATTTTGAGCGTACTCGGCCCAGCCTATGAACTGGTTCCAGGAGTTCTGGCGGCCATGGCAGAAGGTTCGTAGGAATCGTCCTATCTCCTGGATCTTGCGTTTGGTTTGCCCGTTGGACTGTGGGTGGTAACCAGAGGATAAACTGACGGTCACACCTAGGAGGGAGAAGAAGGCCTTCCAGACTCGGGAAATGAATTGGGGCCCTCTGTCTGATACTATATCTTCGGGAATCCCAAAATATCGAAAGACGTGATTGAAGAGGAGTTCGGCGGTTTGGAGAGCAGTTGGAAGGCCTTTGAGGGGAATGAGTCGGCATGACTTGGAAAAGCGGTCTATGATGACAAATATGCAGGTATTACCATCTGATACGGGGAGATCGGTGATGAAATCTACTCCTAGGTGTGACCACGGACGTTGAGGTACTGGTAGTGGGTGAAGTTTGCCGGCGGGTAAATGACGGGAGCTCTTGGATATGGCACAGTCCGGGCAGCCTCGCACGAACCTTCTGACGTCCCGGGCCATGTTTGGCCACCAGAAGCGATCTCCCAGCAACGAGAGAGTTGCGTTGGCCCCTGGGTGGCCAGTACCAAGTGATGTATGAGATGAGTGGATCAGATGAGTTCGTTGGGTCCGAGGAACATATTGCAGGTTTGGGGGACAGCCCGGCGGATTGGCAGGAGGTGTATTGGAGGCGACTGGTGGAGAGGACCACTGGATAGGGCTGGATATGATCTGTGTGGGGATGATGGGTTCAGGTTCGGGGATCTCTTCTTCTGGGGTATGGACTCTGGATAAGGCGTCGGCTTTAATGTTCTTGGTTCCGGGTCTGTAGGATATGGAGAATTGAAACCGGGTAAAGAATAATGCCCAACGGGCTTGTCTCGGATTGAGTCGTTTGGCCTCTCGGATATATTGAAGATTCTTGTGGTCTGTGAGTACGAGGAAGGGGTGTTTTGCTCCCTCCAACCAGTGCCTCCACTCCTCTAGGGCTAACTTGACTGCCAATAGTTCCCGATTCCCAATATCGTAGTTCCGTTCCGCCGGGCTGAGCTTCTTGGAAAAGTAGGCGCATGGATGGAGTTTCGGGCTTCCCCTGCTGCTGGGATAAGACGGCACCTACGCCCGTGGTGGAAGCGTCTACCTCAACAACGAAAGGAACTTCAGGGTCTGGGTGAATGAGGAGGGGTGCATTGGTGAAGGTGTGTTTCAGGTGGTCAAAGGCTCTTTGTGCCTTGGGGGTCCAGGTAAGGGTCTTGTTATTGCCTTTGAGCAGGTCCGTGAGGGGGCTAGTGGTGGTGCTATAGTTCGGGATAAAGCGTCGATAGAAGTTTGAGAATCCGAGAAACCTCTGAAGTTCCTTGATGGTGGAGGGTACTGGCCAGGAGGTGACTGCTTCCACCTTCCCCTTGTCCATGCGGACGCCACTTTGGTCAATGATATATCCCAGAAAGTGTACGGAGGGTTGGTGGAAGGTGCATTTTTCGGCCTTGAGGTAGAGGTGAAAGTGACGGAGTTTGTGGAGGACCTCCGCAACGTGGTGGCGATGGTCGGCCAAGCTCCGGGAGTAGATGAGAATATCATCTATGTAGACTATGACAAACCGGTTCAGGAACTCCCGGAGCACCTCGTGCATGAACCCCTGGAAGACAAGGGGCGTTGACAAGCCCATACGGCATAACCCGGTATTCGTAGTGGCCGGTAGGGGTTATGAAGGCTGTCTTCCATTCGTCTCCTTTTCTAATGCGAATGAGGTTATATGCGCTGCGGAGGTCCAATTTTGTGAAGATGGTGGCGCCGCGTAGTTGTTCTAATGCTGCTGGAACAAGGGGAAGAGGATACCGGTACTTACCGTGATTTCATTGAGTTTCTATAATCGATGCAAGGGAGGCCGCCGTCCTTCTTGCCCACGAAGAAAAAGCTGGATGCAGCAGGGGAGGTGGATGGTACAATGTAACCCTGTTGAAGAGCCTCCGAGATATACTCCTCCATGGCCTTTTGTTCCGGAGGTGACAGAGGGTAGATTTTGCCTTGTGGTACTGGCTCACCCGGGAGGAGATCGATCGCACAGTCCCATGGCCGATGTGGTGGTAGCTGGGCAGCCCTCTTCGGACAGAAGATGTCGCTAAAGTGGGAGTAGCATGGCGGGATGTCGATGGATAGTTCTTGAGAGGGCTTTCTATGGAGGTGGTACCAACTGTGATGGGAGGTGGTGTGGATCTTCTCGGCTTAGGTAGGTTGGGAAAGCAGTTATGAAAACACGTCTCACCCCACTTTAGGACTTCTCCTGTCCTCCAAGAAAGATGTGGATCATGCTGCACCAGCCACGGGCGACCCAGAATAATGTCTACTGTGGAACCCTCCAGAACCAGAAGTGGGAGCTGTTCTTGATGTAATAGACCAATCTGTAATCGTATTGGTTCTGTGCAGAGATGAATCATCTTTCCGTGAGGGATTGTCCCGTTATGGATTGTGCTTCATAACCTTTTGGGATGTTGAAGGTGGGGATGTGAAACTGCTGGACGAGCTTCCCCGAGATGAAGTTCCCCGCGGAACCAGAGTCGAGGAGGACGGTGACTGTAAACACATTGGAACAGGCAGTAAGCAAGGCTCGAGTAGAAAGGGTTTGAGCTTGGGGAGAGGAGTGAGGACAGAACTCACCAAGATTCGTGGTGGACGGAGGGGCACTCCAGTACTCGGTGTCCATTCTCCGCAGTAGAGGCACAATCCGCGGGTAATACGGCGTTGCCGTTCGGAGAGTGATAGTCGAGTTGAGTTTGTTTGCATTGGTTCTGGAGGGTCCTCCATCTGGTCGGCGAGGAGGAGGAGGATTTGCGATGGCGGTGGTGTGATCCGAGGAACAAGACTGTATGCGATTAGAGCAGCGTATGGCGAGTTGAATGAATTTCTCTAAGCCATAGTTGTCGTCGTAGGCGCTGAGGTGAAGACGAAGGCGTGGGTTTAGACCTTGTCGAAAGGCGGTTATGAGGGATGGTTCATTCCAATGGCTAGCGGCTGCTAAGGTACGGAACTGTAGAGCATATTGATGTATGGTTAGTGTACCTTGTCGGAGTCGATACAGTTGTTCCCCAACCGTGGAATCCCCTGGTGAAACACTGAAGACTTCTTTGAAGTGGTGAAGGAAATTGTGGAAACTTTGGGTAGCGGGTCCAGCTTGATTCAATATGGTTTCGGCCCATTTCAGGGCAGGTCCAGTGAGGGAGGTAACAATATATGCGATTTTGGATTGATCGGTTGTGAAAATATGGGGGTGCAGATTCCTATTCAACGTACACTGTAGAATGAAGCCATCGCAATCCTCCGCCGAACCAGAGAAGGGCACTGGTCTGGCCACAGGACTGGCGAAAACGATCGGTGAAGGAGTGCTCATGTTGGGGTTGGATGGTGGTTGTGGTGGTGGAGCTGGTGGATTCGTGGATGTGGGCTGTGGTTGGAGTATCCTCTTGAGAGAATCCACCAGCTCTTGGAAGGGATCCGAAGTGCTCATCCTGTCCAGCGGTGTCGGTCCGATCTTCTGTTATGGACGGACTATGACACGGAGATGGTAAGATTGAAACAGGGAGTTTATTGAAACAGGTGAGACACTTGAATGAAGGTAAAGTGCTAGAAGGGGAGTAGATGACTTCTGAATGGATATGGACCAGGGTGAATGATGTCTTGACAATTCTTCTTTGTTCCTTAGGCGGATGGAGACGAGACTGGATTAATCCGGGGAAACACACACACACTTCTATGACGGAGCTCTATGAAGAGAGGAGAACACAAGGCGGGAGAATACAACAGGTAAGTCAGACAGGGTAGGTATATCTTAGCTTCTCTGAAGGATATGGTCTTCTTAGATACAAGATGTCTGGTAGTTGAGTCCATGTAACGTGATACGAGATTGGACGCTGAAGTGTGTGTGTGGAGAGCTTTTATGGTGCAGGTGTCAGGCATAGTGATCAGGTGCAGGTGTGTGTAATTAATACTCAGGGGATGTGGAACGACGTGATTGGTGGAGTGAAGGGCCTGACTGGTCCGTGACACAACATATGTTTCAGAGTAGTATGCTTAATTGTCACATGACAAACACAAACATTAATTCAGCACAGCTGTCAAGGTTGTTACCTTACAAACAAATGTGCTAACCATTCTTTTTACAAAGGCTTGTTATAAGGCTTCATATTAGTAAACAATGCTATATTGCCCAATTGAACTCACTCATAATTGAAAAACTTTACATAGGCTATTGGACTGAACTGAATCAACACTGAGCTGTCTTTAACTGAACAATGATTTTTTTGGCAGTTACACTAATTGGAAAAAAGTGATATATTGTAGTTATACGAAGTGCAACTAATGATCATTTCTGTTTATACTAAAATAGCAGCATTTTCTTTAGCAACAAGTGTGTAAATAGGTGGCAGATATTTATACTTCAGTACTGTAGTACTGTTATGGGGCTGACGAGACGTGAGACGTACGGATCCATATGCAGGCTTTTATTAGGAAGAGACGTGGTTGTACAGGCAGGGTCAAACAATGGCAAACAGGTTTAACATGGGCGAGACAAAGAGTAAACTAAGACAAGCTTGGGTCGATGATCGGCGAACAGTATCCAAAGGGGCGAGACAGGAGAGGTAGTCAAAATGTCAGCGAGAGTCCAGGCAGGGGAAAACACAATCCAACAAAGGCAAGGCTAGGCGAGGCAAGGCAAGGCAAGGCAAGGCAAGGCAAGGCAAGGCAAGACTAGGGAAACTAACTGGGCTCTGTAGTGCAGCGATAAAGCATACAATACTCGGCAGTGAGGCAGAGCAAGTCCAAGGCTTATAAAGCGTGTGTGATTTGTGAGAGCTGTGTGATCAGGTGTGCGTGTGATTAGTGCGATGAGTGATTGGTGACAGCTGTGATCAGTGTTGGATGATGGGAATTGGAGTCCATTGTGATGTGTGGTGTGAAGTCCAGTGATGAGCGAGTGACCTCTGGTGGAGGGTGAATGGAAGTGCAGACCAGATTCGTGACAGAGCCCACCAGGGCGGACCAGACGGGACTTGAGCCCACCAGGGCGGACCAGATGGGACTTGAGCCCACCAGGGCGGACCAGACATGACAGAAGATCTCCACAGCGGAGCAGAAGACCACCAGAGGTAGACAGCAGACCACCACGGCGGCGCAGATAGAGCAGGGGTCCACCAAGGCAGCGCAGAAGACCACCAGAGCGGAGCAGACGGACCCGAAGACCACCACGGTGGAGCAGATAGAGCCTGGAAACTAGGAAGAACGGAGACACAAAGAGAAGACAGAACATGCACAGACCCAAGGATGGAGGCAGGGAACACAGAAAGCTCATAATAGGTCTCCATAGCTGTGACAGGACAGAACGAGGGTTCATTGACGGCCTCCCTAGCCGTGACAGGACAAAACGAGAGTTCATTGACAGCCTCCCTAGCCTTGACAGGACAGAACGAGAGTTCATTTAGCCATGACAGGACAGGACGAGAGTTCATTGACGGCCTCCATAGCCGTGACAGGACAGAACGAGAGTTCATCGACTGATACCGCTGACACCTCTGGAGGTTCTGCGGCGGTTGCCGCTACCTCTGGAGGTTTTACAGTGGTAAACACAGGACACAGGGAGAGTTCAGTAATGGTCTCTTCGACCGTAACACAACAGAATGAGAGTTCATTGACAGATACCGCTGACACCTCTGGAGGTTCTGCGGCGGTTGCCGCCACCTCTGGAGGTTCTACAGTGGTAAACACAGGACACAAGGAGAGTTCAGTAATGGTCTCTTCGACCGTAACACAACAGAATGAGAGTTCATTGACTGATACCGCTGACACCTCTGGAGGTTCTGCGGCGGTTGCCGCCACCTCTGGAGGTTCTACAGTGGTAAACACAGGACACAGGGAGAGTTCAGTAATGGTCTCTTCGACCGTAACACAACAGAATGAGAGTTCATTGACAGATACCGCTGACACCTCTGGAGGTTCTGCGGCGGTTGCCGCCACCTCTGGAGGTTCTACAGTGGTAAACACAGGACACAGGGAGAGTTTAGTAATGGTCTCTTCGACCGCAACACAACAGAATGAGAGTTTATTGCTGGGTGCCACCATCATACGAGGAGCTGAAGTGAGCACCGCCGCTTCGGGAGGCTCTGCAGCATGTACCTCTGGAGAAACTGCAGCGGGCACCATCACTTCAGGGAACACAGCAGTGAGCGCCACTACCTCAGGAGGTTCTGCAGCGTCAGCCGTCACCTCTAGAGACATCATAATGGACACCGCCACCTCTGGGAGTTCTGTGGTGGTGTATGCAGCCCAAACACACCAAAATGCGATCCCCATCAGGGGAAGCGTCTCAGACAGGGGAATCAGTTCAGGAACAGGAGGGCTAGAGTGAGTGGGTTTGGGGATACCAGCTGTGTGTGCAGACACCAGCGGTGAATCCCTCACACTGGATATCAGACTGGGATAATGAAAGACTGACCTTGATGATCTGGGTGTGTCAGCCCGGACGTGACCCGACTCTGGATGGTCAGCGGAGACGTGACACTGTGACTCTGGAAGGTCAGCGGAGACGTGACGCTGTGACTCTGGAAGGTCAGCGGAGACGTGACTTGACCTTAGGGGGCCAGCTGAGACGTGACGTGACTCTGGACGGACAGCTGTGACGTGCTGTGACTCTGGAAATACAGCTGTGACGTGACTTGACTTCAGGAGGTCAGCTGTGACATGACGTGACTCTGGACGGACAGCTGTGACGTGCTGTGACTCTGGACGGACAGCTGTGACGTGAAGGGACTCTGGATGATCAGCGGAGACGTGACTCGGTTGATGACGACCAACTGTGACTTGGCTCGACTCTCTGACATCAACCGTGACTTGACTTGGTTCTTGAAGATCAGCTTTGACTTGGCTTGATTCGTGACGATCAACGGTGACTTGACTTAGCTTGTGAAGATCAGCTGTGTCTTGGCTTGACTCATGAAGATCACCTGTGACTTGACTGGGCTCTTTAACATCTACTGTGACTTGATCGGACTCATAACTGGTAGCAAGGACATGAGTCGGTGCTGTTGTGACCGTCATTTTGTGAGCGTGCTTTTGTGCGGTTGAGATCACACAATTGAGTGCGGTGAACGATGAACCCACAGTCAATAAAGCATAATCCATGAAATCCCTTAAAGACGAACGGGGACCCTCACGAATTAGTCGCGATTTGAGCGGCTGGTTAATGCCCTCGCAAAAGAAGTCTGTGAGTACACAGTCCGGCAGATCAGAAAAATATGCAAGCTCTAAGTATTCCTGTATATAATCCTCAAGCGATCGCAAGCCCTGCTCAAGGGTTAATAACAGTCTCGCAGTGTCCATACCTGGCCAATACTCGGATCCTTGCCGAGTATTCTGTTACGGGGCTGACGAGACGTGAGACGTACGGATCCATATGCAGGCTTTTATTAGACAGAGACGTGGTCGTACAGGCAGGGTCAAACAATGGCAAACAGGTGTAACATGGGCGAGACAAAGAGTAAACTAAGACAAGCTTGGGTCGATGATCGGCGAACAGTATCCAAAGGGGCGAGACAGGAGAGGTAGTCAAAACGTCAGCGATAGTCCAGGCAGGGGAAAACACAATCCAACAAAGGCAAGGCTAGGCGAGGCAAGGCAAGGCTAGGGAAACTAACGGGGCTCTGTAGGGCAGCGATAAAGCATACAATACTCGGCAGTGAGGCAGAGAAAGTCCAAGGCTTATAAGGCATGTGTGATTTGTGAGAGCTGTGTGATCAGGTGTGCGTGTGATTAGTGCGATGAGTGATTGGTGACAGCTGTGATCAGTGTTGGATGATGGGAATTGGAGTCCATTGTGATGTGTGGTGTGAAGTCCATGTAATGAGCGAGTGACCTCTGGTGGAGGGTGAATGGAAGTGCAGACCAGATTCGTGACAAGTACATTATAAAACAGTGTGCAATAACTTATTGAGCGTAAATGAGCATACATTTTATTTGATGAACGCCACTTTATTGGGACAAAAACCTACAAAAACCTACCTACAGCTAAACAGTGGTATTATTAATGAGGCATTTAATTTCCACTTTTCAAATATTTACTTAATTTTTTATTGAAAACAAATGCCTTTCTGATCTGGTATGTGATGGGAAAAGGAGTTGCACGAGATTGACAAAAGGCAGACTTGAACTCGGATCGCTCGCATCAACAACACACCTCTCATGTCCTTTACTCACTGCGCCACTGATACTATAGGAATACATGTGTCTTCTGCAGTGCTGTTTATTGCAGCCAGGCATTGGTGGGCGGAGTTAATGTAAAAAGCCTCGGCTAACAAATTGGTCTGTTTGTCCTTAGATACATTCCATTTGGATCCAAGATGGCGGCGCGGTCAGACGCTGCGGCCTCTCCGGGTCCCAAAAACGGTGCTTTTATGTCTTTTAATGTCGTCTGTTCGTCTCCAAACAATGTAAATTTACCGCCAAATCATCGGGAGATCACTCCGGAATACATCTATGATCGCCAAAGCCTTTTGGATATCAACAACACATACAAACACAAACTCTCGCCGGCGGCTACTGAGAAGTTTTGAGGCCTTTGTTTACTGCTGAAGCCGGACCTCGAGACCGCGGCCTCGCCTACTGACGCTACCCGCACAAGGCGGCGTCGCAAGCGGTGTGAGAGAGGACGGAAGCACGGCAAGCGCGCAGGTATACGAGCCAGGCTAAGGGCTAACCCCACAAGACCGGCTCTTCCAACACTCATGCTCTCAAACGTTCGCTCTCTGGAAAACAAACTGGACTTAATTCAACTCAGTCGGTCTACACAGCATGAGGCAAGGGATTGTTGTGTGTCTGTTTTCACTGAAACATGGCTAAACGACAACATCCCGGACTCCGCCATTCAGCTGCACGGACTAACTTGCTACCGAGCGGACAGAGATTCATCACTGTCTGGTAAGACTCGCGGCGGTGGCTTGTGTGTGTATATCAACAAAGAATGGTGTAACAATGCTGCGTTAGTATCAAAACACTGTTCATCGCTGGTGGAGTTTATGTTTGTGAAGTGCCGACCGTTCTATCTGCCGCGGGAGTTCACCGCCATTGTTATTGTCGCGGTTTACATCCCCCCGTGTGCAAACGCAAAGGACGCGCTTCGCGAGCTGTACAGCGCCATCAGCGAACAACAAACAAAAAACCCCGACGGCTTTTTCATCATAGCCGGTGACTTTAATCACGCAAACTTAAAGACAGTTTTGCCAAAGTTCTACCAACATGTGAACTTTGCAACAAGGGGAAATAGCACACTGGACCTTGTTTACACTACAGAAAAGAACGCTTACAAAGCAAAACCCCGCCCCCACCTCGGGTACTCGGACCACATCTCTGTTATGCTAATCCCAGCATACAGACCACTTCTCAAACTTTCCAAACCGGTTCACAAACAGATCAAGGTATGGCCAGACAATGCCACGTCAGCACTTCAGGACTGCTTCCAGGACACAGACTGGAACATGTTTAAAGAGGCGGCCACCTACAACAACCACACAGACCTGCAGGAGTACACTGAAACTGTGACTGCTTACATCAAAAAGTGCACTGATGATGTGACAGTCACCAAGACCATCACCACACGCGCCAACCAGAAGCCATGGATGACAGCAGAGGTTCGCGGGCTGCTAAAGACCAGAGATGAAGCTTTCAGATCAGGAGATAAAGCAGCCCTCAAAACAGCAAGAGCCAATCTGTCCTGCAGCATCAAAAATGGAAAACGGTCATATGCTCAAAAAATCAATAATCACTTCACAGACAGCAAAGACACACGGAGTCTGTGGAAAGCCATTCAGACCATCACAGACTACAAGCCCCCGCCACAGGCCTGTGATGATGACACATCCCTCCCAGATACACTCAACCACTTTTACTCACGGTTTGAAATGCAGAATGACACACCTGCACAAAAACTGCCCACACCTCCCAACGACCAGGCGCTCTGTCTGTCTCCAGCCGACGTAAGGAAGACCCTATCTAGGATCAACCCACGCAAGGCTGCGGGTCCCGACAACATACCTGGCCGTGTACTGAAAGACTGTGCTGCACAGCTGACAGATGTCCTAACAGATATCTTCAACACCTCACTGAGCCAGGCAGTCGTCCCCACATGTCTCAAATCCACATCAATCATACCGGTACCAAAGAAATCACCTGTGTCCTGTCTAAATGACTACCGTCCCATAGCACTGACTCCAGTCATAATGAAGTGCTTTGAGAGGTTAGTCATGCACAAGATCAAAACCAGCCTCCCCAACACACTCGACCCACTCCAGTTTGCATACCGTCCAAACCGCTCTACAGACGATGCAATCTCCTCCACCCTCCACCTGGCTCTTACCCACCTAGAAAACAAAGACTCTTATGTTAGAATGCTGTTCATTGACTTCAGCTCAGCATTCAACACAATAATTCCACAACAGCTCATAAAAAACTCAACCTGCTGGGCCTTAACAACTCCCTCTGTAATTGGATCCTGGACTTTCTAACCGCAAGACCTCAGTCAGTCCGTGTCGGCCACAACACCTCGAGCACTACCACACTGAACACAGGTGCCCCACAAGGCTGTGTGCTCAGCCCGCTGCTCTTCACACTGCTGACCCATGACTGCACTGCCAAGTCCAGCTCTAACCACATCATCAAGTTCGCTGATGACACAACAGTGGTAGGTCTCATCAGCAACAACGATGAAACGCACTACAGAGAGGAAGTGGCACAGCTGGCGAAATGGTGTGGCACTAACAACCTGTCCCTCAATGTGAGTAAGACAAAGGAGGTTGTGATGGACTTCAGAAGGAACTCTGTTGACCACCCCCCACTGACCATCGACAGCTCGCCTGTGGAGAGAGTCAGCAGCACTAAATTCCTGGGGGTGCACATCACAGAGGATCTCACCTGGACCACCAACACCATGTCACTCTCCAAGAAGGCACAACAGCGCCTACACTTCCTCCGCCGGCTGAAAAGAGCAAGTCTCCCTCCACCCATCCTCACCACTTTCTACAGGGGCACCATTGAGAGTGTGCTGACCAGCTGCATCACTGTCTGGTACGGGAACTGCACTGCAGCAGACCGCAAGACCCTCCAGCGGACAGTGAACACAGCTGCAAGGATCATCGGTGCCCCTCTCCCCTCCATCCTGGACATTTTCCTCACACGATGCTCCAGCAAAGCCAACAGTATCGTGAAGGACTCCACCCACCCTTCCCACAGTCTCTTTCAGCTCCTACCATCAGGAAGACGGTACCGGAGCATCAGAGCCCGCTCTGCCAGACTGCTCAACAGCTTCTTCCCCCAGGCTGTGAGAGCCCTGAACTCAAATCTCCCCGCCCCTCTCTGAACCCCCATACAAACCCCCTACCTCCTGAAACATGGACCATCTGAAACTTATGGAACTCTTTTTTTGTGCAATCGAAGTGTGCTACACGCAGGTGAGTGGGCCTATACAAACCACCTGTAGTAGCACACTCTCCTCCTCTATGCGCACTAGTCACTTTTCACACACACTGCTGTGTGTATACAAATCCCACAGAAAGACTCAGTAATATACGTATGTTTACATGCTCATGCACTACAAATCATCCTGCACTATTCCCCAGCCAGCTGCTGACTCACAATGTTTCTCTTCGCACATGTACAGTATTTATCTGAAGCACTCGTATAGTTTGTATTGTTTGTATTTTTTTTAGTTTATGTACAGGTAAAAAATAATTTTATATATAGCATATTTTATAGTCAAATCTATCAGTAGGATAGTTGTGTATAGGTTTATATTGTTTTACTTCATTGCTGTATGCCTGTATTTATGTAGCACCGTGGTCCTGTGAGGCACGACATTTCGTTCCACTGTATGCCCCCGCATGTAGCGGAATGACAATAAAGCTCAACTTGACTTGACTTGACTTGATTTCTTTTTAGAGCTGCTTGACAGCAGAATTTAATTATGTTTGCATAACTGAAATATTAACTTTATTTATATATTATATTACTGCAATATTAATATTACTATTTAATATCTTTGAAACTATGTATAAAGCGCTACAGAGATAAAGGTGACGTGATTTGACTTGATCGGAAAAGTGCCGTAGAGATTAAAGTACAATTTATGTCCTACTAATGATATTGTTTTTACATGCACAGCGATGGTGTGTAGTTTGATGTATATACGTACATATACAAGTCTTACATTTATAACTATTCCCCGCCTCCAGTTCACTCACGCGTTTGAAGATGAAACGTCACGTGGACTGCGTTGCGTTCTGGGAAACAGTATCCCACGCAGAGTCCTCGGATGCATACATAAAATTTCAGCAAATGTAGCAGGTAATCCGGGTATTTCATGCATACAGAAAACTCACATACTATTCACAGTATTCACACAGCATACTGCAATAAAGCAGGAGTTGTATGATAGTATGCCATTCGGAACACAGCTTCTGTACTGATTTCATTGTACTTGAGTTATATTTAGCAGATTTTGGCAAATATAGTAGGTCATCCGGGTATTCCATGCATACAGAAAATTTGCATACTATGCGCAGCATATTTACTAGATACTGCAGAAATAGTAAGAGTAGTATGATAGTATGGCATTTCGAACACAGCCACAGTCTCACCCTCGACCCAACAACCCAAGGTGGCCCTCTAGTGGAGTCAATATGCAATTATGTCATAAATGCATATAACACTACACCACAGAGTCCAGGGTTGATGAATTCTGTCATTTTGCCATCCACACAGCAGAATATGTTGCTTAAAGCTATCCTACTTGAAAGAAACTTTTACTTACAGATTTTGCAAACAAACTGACGCCTGAATTCATGCGAAGTAGCGAACCTCACCCCGTGCAGTATGGAAAACACACACCAGTCAACTTGTCACGTCAAACAATAAAAAATATAAACGTGGCCGTTTCTATATTTGTAGGAGTGGGGTGTTTTTAAATGATGCAACGAAAAGGATGGCCTAACCTCAATGTGACGAGAGCAAATCCGGTCCCGCAGAGACCTTTTGTGCGTTACCTGTGTGTGGTGCCAAGAACTCTGTTTACATCCGGTCACGCTTTCCCATCGGAGCAACTACCTTAATTTTTGTGTCAGCGCGGGATTAAATGCTGCGTTTTCGTCTCCACTGGCAGGTAATATCTTGATTAACTTAATAATGATGAATTTAAGCCTTGATTCGTGTCGCGTTTTTCTCATAGCAATGTTCAAAACAAAGATGGTGGCGGCCTTCATTTACATCAAAGAAAGGACAACAACAATCCACAACACCTAGAGGTATGCAATTACCCTCGAAAAATTTTGTATTTTTTATTTTTAACTCGTCTCCAAAATCAGAACAAGGTGGCACACTGTCTAAATTGATCTGTAGCAACCCCCAATTTTTGCTACCCTCTCATTGTGTAAACCTGTTTCCTTTAAAAAAAAAGAAACACATTTCTCAAGGACACGTGGAGTAATGGGTGAAAATGGGCCAATAAACGGAAAGAGGGACACATGGAAAATGGTATGCATGTTTAACTTCTCTTTTACTTCAAATATAAACTCTTACAGTTGAGCAATTGAGATGTATAACAATTTTCTCTCTCTCTTTTTTTTCTTTTCTTTTTCTTTAAGGGACCAAGATGCAGAATGAATTGGAGTTGTACCCAGTGGCGGTTTTAGGCATGGGCGAACGGGGACAGTTCGCCTCTCCCAAATGGAGCGGACAAGGAGGACTTGTCCGCTCCATTAGTGGGACAAGTGGGATAAAGTCAGTCACATCTTGACTTTCTTCCAAATAACGCACATTTCATTCATAATATTAAAACACAGGCCTATAATTTGCACGTTTTTGTTTTTTCTGAATTGTGTGAAATGGCTAATAAAAATAGGTAATACAAAACAATTATGTGGAGGTGAATTGGTTTAGTCTTGACTTCTGGTCGTGAGTGACGGTGTTGGGGGGATGGGAAATCTGTTGATTGTCGAGTGCCAAATAATGTTTATTATGTATATACAGTATAGAGTTCTGATAACTCATACTGTTTTGTGCAGAATTGTGTTTTTCAAATGTTCTGTTGAAGGATTTGTGCAATTGAGAAATATAAGCTTATAAACTTATATCGTTTTAAATTGTTTTGAAAAAAAAAATAGATTTTTTTTTTCTCGGATGGGGGGGGGGGGGTGTCGCTCAGAGGGGGTCTCGCCCGGAGAGTAATTCAATGTAGAACCGCCACTGGTTGTACCCATTGGTCTGTCAAAACCCTTGCATGCGGAAGACTTGCAATGCAGTGATGATAATAATTGGATTTAGTCATGTTGTGTTTTATACAGATTTATGGGATAATGATAGTGTCTATTATGGATTATACAATTTTATGTTCTTAATGTTTTGAGTTGTCTAACAGGGTATTATGGGCTTTTTTTCACTTATTTTTAATTTTTTTAACGGAATAAGTTTAACTATTTTAATTATTTCATATTTTACTAAGTGTTAGAACATAGTGATCCTTTTAAGCAGTGTACAAATGTTGTTATTGCTGTTTTTAGTTTTTAAGATTTAAACTTTATTGGATTACATGAAAATAGAGGGGGACTAATTAATATTGATTGTCTGTAATAAATTCATATTTGTGAGTGTGACATATTTACGTGATACACTATAACTCACATGTTTTTTTTAAAACATCACAGATTTAAAAAAATAAATAATAGGGATGTGCCCGAAGCCGAATACCTTATTCAGAAAGGCACGGATAATGGTTTCAAAACGAATAACAGAAAAAATATTCGGCAGACAATCACATGTTTGTTGGAACAGCACATTAGTGAGGTCTGCGGTTGTTAAGATTTGTGCAATGATAAATGCTTTGATAGCGTTTGACACAGTTTCGTACAGATAATATCATGGTGATCATTGCGTTTGTCTAGCAAATGTGGTCTCCTCAGCAATAAACTATCCGCGCGCTCCTTTTTTGATTGCTGCCTGTCAGTGCTGGCGAAGCAGTGTTGCCAGATATTGCTACAAAAAAAACAAACACAACCAATCTCCTGGAAAATGCATCAAAATAAGTTTGAATCTTGTATTTTGCAAATAGGAAACAGAATCTCTAACCTCCACCTTCATGCTCCCATTTTATTAATGCCCTAATTACTTTATTAACGCTGTTACATTAAGTATTGAAACAAGTCCAGCGACGCTTAAAATAACTAGATCTGGCAACATGGCTGCACTTGCTCCAAGCTCCTTCACTCCTGCGTTTCGCAGCTGCATCGAGTCAGCCACATGAATTTATTCAGCGACATGATTTTAAATAATTTTTCATAAGGTTTTCAAATTTTATTTTTGAACATGAAACATTTACGGAGGTCTGGACCTCATAGCTGGCTATGGGCCTGGATGTGTAAAGTGAATGAGTGCAAAAAGGCATTACATTTGCCCTTTTCGTGAATGGCATTACATTTAATTATACAAGACGAAGAAAAGTGATGTTTGATCAAGGCTTTTGGTGGGTCCAAATTATTTGTTGCGCTCTGTTGATAAAAAAAAAAAAACTCGTAAATGATCACAGACTCCCACAACACATGATCTAAGTTACTTACAGTGGGGTTTTCTTTAAGACTGCAAGGGAAGCTCAGCTTCCCCTATAATGTCAAAAAAATTAATGGTCAAATATGTACTATTGTGTTAACATTTTATTGACTAAAAATGCGTTAGAACACGTTCATCTCGAAGACGAGTTCGTTCAGAATCAGCTACATATAGCAGGCCGGACTCGATTTCCTTCTCACACATTCCCGTTGCATCAGTGTATTTCTCTGTTGAAGCCGAGCGTCCATGGACTTCAATGGAGCTGCTTTGGACAGTTTTCTTCAGTGCCTCGAAACTAGACAGTCATTGGATGAATGCTGCGATTATGTCCCGCCCCCGGACGCTCAGCGTCTCTGGGGGTGAATGGAGGAGTGGGCTGGACGCCGGGCTTCTGCGTGATGATTGGAGGGTCTGTCGAAAGACTGCATCTCAGTTTGATTGACAGCGATTTAAAAAGTCGCTGACACTGAAGCTATTCGAGCTCAGTCCCATCGCGGCTTTGCACTTGGTTCTTATCAATCATTATATATATATATATAATATATATATATATATATTATATATATTTTTTTTTTTTTTTTTTTTTTTTTTTTTTATTCATTTATAATGTTATGTTTTAATATACATGCTGCTAACTCGGAAATTTCAAGATATGCGAGCAAAAAATGCTTCTGACAATACAACACGAGCAAGAGTGCTGTTTTTGTTTCATTTGTGTTCGAATACCAACCCGCGTTGTCTTGGGCGAATCACTGATTCACTGAGCCATTCATAAAAACAGTCATTTGATTCGCTCCTGAAGGATTCAGCCGTTTTGAAAGAATCATTTAAATGACTCAGTGATTCAATAACGAACTTCTGGCCGCTTTTAAGTTTCCCGTCTAAAAGTAGGCATATTACATTATTTTCCAACATATTTCTATATTCAGAATTTAGTATTTAAAACATTAATCTCATAAAATTATTTATGAAATTATAAATACAGTCTAAATGAATGAATGCCACATCTAAATGTCACTTCATGCAGCTTCTGTGCCGTGCTAAGATGAGTTTTGTTTAGATCATTTCATGGATAACAATAGCCAGTCATTCATTGACATTAATTAAGTATTCAGAGAATAATATTGTCTGTTTTCACTTACATCTATTTATTTATTAAATTTTGATTCATTTTGTAGAATTGAATTATAAATTAAGCTGGTATACTATCGTAAGACTTTTTTATGGTATCGTGACAACCCTATTATACAGCACATTCCTTGTTTCAGTTTAACCTAATTCCCACATTTCCTCCGTCCAGTTTAATATCTTTTTTTTAGATTGTTTGTTCATTCATTCATTCATACAGTAGGCTAGGCTAGCGTTACTGGAAAAGACGCCTAGTTGGTACGACGGGGTCACAGAGCATTTTCTTGAAAAGAAACGTAGGGCAGAATTTACGTATAAATAAATGGACAATTTTTATGATGTAGGCCAAAAATGAGCTTCCCCTCTTTGAAAGACCAGCAGTCGCCACTGGTTACTTAAAGTTCAAGCAAGCTTTGTCATTCTGCTATGATAGGCTACTGAACACTTTCTTTCCATTTCTATTTTATTTTTTTTTTCCAGCTTCTTTTTTTCTACTAGTGCTCTTATTTAAGATTATGGATGCTTGTCTCTTGTCAAATTTGTACACAAAGTTTCACTGGAAAGTTAGAAGAATAAAGTTATTTTTCTTTTTTGATAAAGTTTTAAATAGAAGATATTTATAGTTCTAATTTTAATAAAAAATAATACTTTCTTTAGTTATACAAGGCATATTTGTTAAATGAATACTACAAATCAACAGATTTGCATTTAAAATGGTATTTTCATGTAATTTGACGAATTCTGGTTTAAGCCACGCCCACTTACGGATCTATCCGAATACAGATACAGATACAAATAATTTTGAGATTGTCACATATACAGATACAGATACAAATAATGGCATAATCATTAAATACTATTAAAATATTATTACTATCAGCACATATTAATAATTGTATGTATTTATTGTTTGTAGTATCTTGAAACTCTCCCGAGCAGCGTTTTTGCACTCAAATAAGATGGCAGTAGAGTGCCCTCAGGCGACCGTTAATTTGACATCAGAATGAATACACTACCAACAAACATTTTTCAAAATCCTTTTTGTAATTTAAACGGCATCTCTCATTCAAACTCGCTCGCTCCCACTCGCTCTAACAGCTCGTTGGTTCTCCGCATTGGATTGTGGGAAATAGTGCTTCAGCGAGTGTACATCGGTTGTACACTCGAAATCAGAATGCATTGTGGGTAAAAAGTAGTGAACGAATTTAGGGAATGAAGTCGTTCACTCAGAATTCAGACAGCACTACAAAATGGCTGACACCCGATATAGTGCACTATATAGTGGATAGGAAGGGGTTTCGGACACAGCTTTATACTACGCCCTTAAAGTATGTACTCTTTTGGTGAAGAAAAAGTATACACTTTTGAGTGTAGAACAGTATGCAAGCTTTGGGACATACTATCACTGTCTGTCGCACCTGTTACAGGCACCCTGTCATTGTAAACTGGGCTGTCAATCATCTCGTCACAGTTAACATCCTCAACATTTCATTTCATTTAACTTCCTACCGTAATGTAGAGAAAAGAAGTAGCTTGTTGTTCTTCCAGTTGCGGGTCTTTCATGCGGAGAACTCTGCTCAGATTTTTTGCATAATGATGCATTTAAAAGTTAACGACCAAATGAATATTTATAAAAGTTCACATTGCTGTTGCAGAGGAAATATAACACGGATAACAATAAATAAATATTTTTTTACCAGGTTAAATGTTGATTATTTGTAACTCAAACCCCTTTTTGTAAATGTAACCAGTTGGGAAGATAAATATTAATTTTATTGTATTCTTTGTGATGAACTTCCCAAAACTTATTTTCTGTGGAGTCAAAAGACAGTTATGTATTAAACACCTACACAGATCTTTCTGTGTTATTGTGTGTAGGAACTTTAATTATGGTATTTTGTGCAAATGGGACTCTTATCTGTGTTGCGCGCTATGCCTTTGGGGAGTGCGGGAGTTGCGTCAGCCTCAGACCGCAAATGGACGCTGGCGAGGCAAGATGCAAAAAAAGTTTCTCCTTATCTCCTGGTTGTTCTTGGTACGTTTAACAATGTTCATTTGACTAAAGTTCATCAAATTCTAAGTTGAATGTGTTTTGAATCGATTTTGAGTATGTATAATTGTGTATTATTAGATTCATGTGAGTTTTAAGTGAATTTTATCTGACGCACGTGGAACTAATCAATCGGTGGTTTGTGCAGTGTGAGACGCGGAAAGAGGATAGCGTGGAGAACAGTTTTTCTGATTAAGTGTCCCAATGTGTTCCAGGTATGTTCAGTCCTTGAATTCAAACAGTAAAAAAAGTGATTTGAATGATAATGTATGTGAACTGGTTTCGAATATTGTTTTATTATTCTCTCTTTCCCCTTATTCTGAAAAACATTCTATTACTTCACATTTGGATTATGCACTGAATTCGTGTCTCTATATCGTTGTGAATGAGCATGATATTTTGGGGAATGTTTGTATGCTGGTTCACGTGAACATTAATTTGTATACATTAACTTTTGATAATACATGTGAAAAGAACAACATACAACCAGTAATTGTATTTCAATTTCTTTATTTCTTATGTTTTAGTGTGTTTCACAATGTTAACAAAAAATTGTTGTAATTGTCAGCCTCAGACCGCAAATGGACGCTGGCGAGGCAAGATGCAAAAAAGTTTCTCCTTATCTCCTGGTTGTTCTTGTGTGAGACGCGGAAAGAGGATAGCGTGGAGAACAGTTTTTCTGATTAAGTGTCCCAATGTGTTCCAGGCTTAATAAATGGAAGTGATGTGAATCCGTCCCTGCCGTCTCCCGTGTGGAATTTCTTATGAGCAGATCTGGAACTGCTACATAAAACTGGTGCCGTGACCTCCTAGGATACAACTGATCAGCCGCCGCCGATCACCGGGGTTTGACCGTCTACGTGGGATTTTCACTGTGACTTCCTGGATTCAGCAAGCCGGCCACAGTCATCTGCCTGGTGTCAAGCCGAGTATCGCGTCCTGCCTTCCAGTGTCAGATAATGAACTTCTCATCTTAGTTACATTCAATTTTTTTTCCTGACATTCTAAGACATTGACTTTTGAATCGGACCCTGAATCATTAAGATATTGAATCAATTTATTGCATTTATACAAGTGATCAGTATGGACAGTAAGATGTATAGCATGTCTACACCAGTCTTGGGGAGGGGTAGAGGGTTAATCAGTGCAGATGGTGTTGTGAGACGTAAGGAAAATGATCGAACTTGTAGTGGTAATCTGCGCTACTCACAAGAGGGGGAAAACAATTCTGGTGCTCCTTTTACACCTGCTCCTATCATTGATGATTCTCGGCTGCAGTTAACAGAGCTTATTGAAGAGCTGGGTAGCCAAATTGGTGACAGTATTTTGGATAGGCTTCTAGCCGATCGTAGTCCTACTCTGGGGCATCAGACTAGCCCCTTGACAGTTAAAAGTGAGCATGCTAGTACTATTCTTGACTTATCTAGGTTGAATCTGATTGTCCGATCTGACAATAGAGAACCTCCCATTTTCCGTGGTGATGGTACAGACAAACACTCTGTTCATGAATGGATAGAGTTAATGGAGGTATACTTACAAAAGTGTGACCGTCCAAAAGCAGAACATTCCGGTGAGGTTCTGAACCACCTTTTGGGTAGAGCTAGAAACATAGTCAAAGTGGGGCTGAAAAGTAACCCTTCACCTGACATGGTTGTTACCCCTGAAGTTATTTACAAAATTCTTCTACGCTATTTTAGTGAGAGCCCAGAGTCTTGTCTTCCACTAGCAGACTTCTACATTCTACACTGCCATATGCCAAGGAAAGCCCCGTCGACTACTGAGTCCGTCTCAATAATGCAGCTGAAATAGCTGATGATCACCTGAAGAAACAGGGTAGTCAAATGAAGAACATCTCACAGGAAGTCGCGATGATGTTTATTAGAAATTGCCCTGATGATGGACCTTCTAATGTGTTTAGATACAAGCCTGTTACCAAGTGGTCATCAGCAGAGGTGCAAGAAGCCATTGATGAGCATCAAAGGGAGTCGAGAACAAAGAAACTGCGCTCTCACTCTCTTCCTGACCGCTTGTTTCAAGTAGCAACTGCCACTGTCAGCCATGCAGAAGCAAATACTGTGGAAAACACTGCAGTGAATGCAGCAGCGTGCATTCCCAGTACCCAGACCACAAAGCCTGAGACTACCACAACGCCTCCACACACGGCATTGACTGACACTGGCACGTTAGAGCGAGTGCTCAACATGCTGGAAAGGGTTCTTGAGCGCACTAATATACAGGCTGCCCCTGATAGATCACAGTTGCCCTCTTGGTCTCGTCCATCCAGATGTCGTGTCTGTGGTGAGAGAACCCATTCAACACGGTCACATTGTATGTCAGAGAAAAGATGTTTGATTTGTTTGGAAGTTGGTCACCAGCGCAGTACCTGTCCTAGAAGGAGTGCAGAGTCCGGGAGCAATGCCCAGATTCAGGGAAACTGACACACCCGCACTGGGGAGGGGGTAGTGCGGGTGCAGAAATTCAGACCCTCCAAGAAGATGCATCAAGCATATATGAATCAACCTGCAGGTCAGTGACAAGTGATAATTTAGTTCTGTTTCAGAACGTGGCTCAGCTGGCACGAGCAGACAGCCTTTTCTACACTGATGCTTTAGTCAATGATGCCGTTCCTCTAAGAGCTTTGTTAGACAGTGGCTCTATGGCCTGCACCATCAGTGACGTTGCAGTGTCCCGACTGCTTGATGCAGGATTGACTCTAGATCAGTGTGAGATGCAAGCCAATGTTATGTTGGTTGGATGTGGCGGAGTTCAGGTTGTGCCGAAGTGTACGTACCAGCTGAAGATGAGATTGTATGAGTATGAAGTCAGTGTACCTACGCTGGTTGTTACGGGACAACGAGACGACTTGATACTAGGCACCAACGTTCTTAAATTTATCTTGAGTCAGTTTAAGCAGAACCCCACGTACTGGCGTGTTGTAAATAGACCTGAATCGACAGAAGAAGCAGAAGTTGAGCAGTTCCTTAACATGCTTTCTGGCCTTAATAGATGGAGAGGTGATGAGATGCCTGATGTCATTGGACCCGCCAAGCTGGTTCAAGCTGTCACGTTGCTGCCAAAGCAGGAGTACCTGGTGTGGGCAAAGCTGCCTCCTACGGCACCTATTTCCGAAGGTAGTGCTGTGTTAATTGAACCTACCAAGTCGCCGACCCATAAGAAGGATATCATAGTAGGACGTGTGGTGGTTTCCATGACTGCTGACAGGTGGGTGCCAGTTCGAATGCTGAATCCATACGACAAGCCCATCACTCTGAAGAAAAACTCCAAGGTAGCCAACGTTTCACCCTGTGTGGCATTGGAGGATTTGGAAACAGATGTGGAGCGACCCATCGAGACTGTACAAGCCCAAAGTCAAGCTGTGCATGATGAAACGCATGATCCAGATTTCCATAACATCCTGCTGAAGATGGGATTGAGCGACTTGGACATTGACTCTTGTGAAGTGTCATCTCAGTGGAAAGGTCAGCTGCTGCGCTTGGTCCAGAAGTATGAACATGTATTCTCAAAGCACAAGCTAGACTGCGGGAGAGCTAAAGACTTTGTGCATCGCATCCATCTCTATGACAATCGGCCTTTCCGTTTGCCTTATCGGCATGTGCCTCCAGGGCACTATCAGAAGCTACGGCAGGTATTATCAGAGATGGAAGAGAGGGACATCATTCGCAAATCCAGCAGCGAGTGGGCCTCTCCTTTGGTTCTCGTGTGGAAGAAGAGTGGAGATCTCAGAGTTTGTGTTGATTACCGTTGGTTAAATTCACGCACTATTAAGGACGCACACCCTCTTCCTCATCAAGCCGATTGTCTCGCTTCTTTAGGAGGGAATACGTTGTTCAGTGCGATGGCTCTCACATCTGGCTTCTACAACATCCCCATGTGTGAGGACGACAAAAAGCTGACAGCCTTTACCACTCCTCTAGGGCTTTACGAATTCAATCGTCTTCCGCAGGGACTGTGTAACAGCCCAGCGAGTTTCATGCGGCTTATGATGGGTATATTTGGTGACCAAAACTTCCTTACCCTGCTGTGTTATTTGGACGATCTCCTCGTGATGGCTCCCTGTGAAGAAAAGGCCCTGGAAAGGCTGGAAATGGTCTTCGAGAGATTAAGTGCTCACGGGTTGAAGTTGGCACCCAAGAAATGTTATTTCCTTAGACAGAGTGTCAGGTTTCTCGGCCATGTTGTGGACGAGCACGGTGTTGCAACTGATCCCGACAAAATTGCAGCAATTACCGCTGTCACTGAAAAGGACCTCATGATGGATGACGGAGTATCACCTTCCCCTAGGAAGATCAAATCCTTTTTGGGTATGGTCATGTATTACCAACGGTTCATCCCCAATTGTTCTAGTATAGCAAAACTGTTTTTCACGTTGACTGCAGCAACCAAAGGAAAAAAAGGTTATTCAAGGGGTGGTGCTGTTTTCAGGAAACTCAGCTCAGCAGACTGGACTAAAGAATGTGCCCTGTCCTTTGAACGACTTAAGTCATGTCTTCTGAACTCTGTAGTGTTGGTGCACCCTGATTTCACCCAGCCATTTATCCTCTCTACAGACGCCTCACTGGATGGAATAGGGGCAGTATTGTCACAAGTCCCTGTAGGGGAATCCAAGGTGTGGCCGATCGCCTTTGCAAGTAAGGCGCTTACTCGAGCTCAGTCCAACTACCCGGCGCACCGTCTTGAATTTCTTGCATTAAAATGGTCTGTCTGTGACAAATTTAGCCATTGGCTAAAGGGGCACTCTTTCACAGTCTGGACAGACAATAATCCATTGACTTATATTTTAACAAAGCCGAAACTAGACGCGTGCGAACAGAGGTGGGTGGCTAAGTTGGCCCCGTACACATTTGACATCCAGTATATACCTGGCACCAAGAATGTGGTTGCTGACACACTGAGCCGTCAACCGTTTGTCCCTGGTCATGTGAGCCATAGACTTGTGGCTGAACCTTACGATCGCTTACTGGGCCAGTCTGAGTTGTTAAATGAAGAAACGGTACAGGATTCGTTTAGGCTCCGTGTGAACAGCCAGTATGCTGGACATCCATTAGAGCAATGTTCATTGTCTTCCGATCAAGTTTCTGCTGTCTTCGAAGTTCATACGAAGTGGGAAATGGGAGCTGAGGGTAGAGTAATTTCCTGGCTCACTCAAGGAGCCCAACAGATGATGCCTGCTGGTCAGAACCCCTTACCTGTCTACTCTTTGGATGAGCTTCGAGAGAAGCAAGAAGGTGACCATGTGTTCTCGAGAGTTCTCCTTTATGTGTGTCATGGTAAAAGGCCGTCTCGGAGAGAAAGAGCCAAGGAACCTTACAAGGCACTGAAAGCAATGGGACAGATTGAAGCTGTTGGATGGCATACTATACCGTGTCCGCAAAGATCCAGTGACTAAGTTCACACGTTACCAGTTCATAGTTCCTGATTCTCTGGTCAGTGAAGTCTTGCGTGGCATCCATGACGAGGCAGGCCATCAAGGCCAAGGAAGAACATTGTCCTTAGCCAGGCAAAGATTTTCATGGGTTGGGCTGGAGAATGATACCCGAGACTATGTGAAACGCTGCCAACGCTGTGTGGTCAGCAAAACACCTAAACCAGAGGGAAGAGCCCCTCTAGAAAGTATCCGAACTGTCACTCCATTGGAACTAGTCTGTATAGACTTTTGGTCTGCCGAGGATTCTTCTGGCAAGAGTGTAGACGTCCTTGTGGTAACAGACCACTTTACAAAAATGGCGAATGCATTTCTGTGCAAGAACCAATCAGCATCTCAAGTCGCTCGTCACTTGTGGGATAAGTTATTTTGTGTTTATGGATTCCCACAAAGAATTCATTCAGACCAAGGAGCAAACTTTGAAAGCAGGTTGATCAAGGAACTGTTGCAGATTGCTGGCATACAGAAGTCTCGAACCACGGCATACCACCCAATGGGCAACGGCCAAGTCGAGAGATTTAATCGTACCTTGGGTAATATGATCAGGGCGTTACCCCCAAGAGCCAAACAGGACTGGCCGCAAATGCTGCAAACCCTGACGTTCGCTTATAACAGTACTGCTCACGAATCGACTGGCTTTGCTCCGTTTTTCCTCATGTTTGGTCGTATTCCCAGATTGCCCATCGATTTGATGTTCCAGAGTGTGGATCGCGATAATAACTTCACAGACTATGATCAGTACGTGAGGAAACTGAAAGATGATCTCAAGGAAGCTATGTTAGTTGCTCAGGCCAACAACACCGCGAGTCAACAATGGCAAACTGACTATTATAACAAAAACGTCAAAGGCCGAGACATTGAGGAAGGCGATTTTGTGCTGCTCGCCAACAAAGGAGAGCGTGGACGGCGCAAGCTAGCCGACAGGTGGGACTCAACGTTGCATCTTGTGGTATCTGTGGATACAAGATGTCATACCTACCGTGTCAGGAACACTCGGACCAATCAGGAGAAGGTGGTTCACAGGAATCTGCTCTTACGAGCTAACTTCTTACCCATTGAAGTGAGGGAAGGCTGTTTAGAAGCGACCTCTGATGAACCAAATTCAGATTATGAAACTGATGAGTCTGTGACTGATACTACTTTTAATGGATCAGAGGACGCAGGTAATGAAATTGATGGACCAGTTCACACCCCAGCTTGTCCGGTCAGTTCATCAGTGGAAGGGGGAACCAGAGATCCAAGTTCTAGTGCAGGATTCGAGCATGTCCTTGATGGTTCGGTTCTCGGAAGTGAGAATCGGGAAACTGTTCGGTGTCCTGAGCCTGACACTTCTGATATGGATGTGGAGGAATTTGAACATGAGACAGAGTCAGTACCTTGTGACAGAGTCCCTGAAGGGATCGTTCAGCCTCCTCATGAATCAGGTCACCCAGTAAGAACGAGGGCTGGCAGATTAGTAAAACCAGTTAATAGACTTATTCAAATTATGACTCAGAAAACCCTTCTGCGTAGCCCCTCGCTCAGCATTCTGAGGTCAAAAGCTTCTTAAGTCATTGTTACATATTCCCTGTTGGTGTTATTCATCTGGGGTATTGTTAGAGTGTGATCATTTTAAGTATCTGTGAAGTAGTGTTTATGGCACTTCTTTTTTTGCGGGCAGACACTTGAGAGTCTGGCCAACTTTCTTTTGTCGCTCTCCCAGTTAGTTGGGTAACACACATGTTGCATGTAGATACTGTGTTTTTGACAGAGTGTGATCACGTCCCCAGTGTCCATTAGTCTCTAGTACTGGACTAGTTTTGTGAAGTTCAGGGGGTGAATGTAACCAGTTGGGAAGATAAATATTAATTTTATTGTATTCTTTGTGATGAACTTCCCAAAACTTATTTCTGTGGAGTCAAAAGACAGTTATGTATTAAACACCTACACAGATCTTTCTGTGTTATTGTGTGTAGGAACTTTTAATTATGGTATTTTGTGCAAATGGGACTCTTATCTGTGTTGCGCGCTATGCCTTTGGGGAGTGCGGGAGTTGCGTCAGCCTCAGACCGCAAATGGACGCTGGCGAGGCAAGATGCAAAAAAAGTTTCTCCTTATCTCCTGGTTGTTCTTGGTACGTTTAACAATGTTCATTTGACTAAAGTTCATCAAATTCTAAGTTGAATGTGTTTTGAATCGATTTTGAGTATGTATAATTGTGTATTATTAGATTTTATGTGAGTTTTAAGTGAATTTTATCTGACGCACGTGGAACTAATCAATCGGTGGTTTGTGCAGTGTGAGACGCGGAAAGAGGATAGCGTGGAGAACAGTTTTTCTGATTAAGTGTCCCAATGTGTTCCAGGTATGTTCAGTCCTTGAATTCAAACAGTAAAAAAAGTGATTTGAATGATAATGTATGTGAACTGGTTTCGAATATTGTTTTATTATTCTCTCTTTCCCCTTATTCTGAAAAACATTCTATTACTTCACATTTGGATTATGCACTGAATTCGTGTCTCTATATCGTTGTGAATGAGCATGATATTTTGGGGAATGTTTGTATGCTGGTTCACGTGAACATCAATTTGTATACATTAACTTTTGATAATACATGTGAAAAGAACAACATACAACCAGTAATTGTATTTCAATTTCTTTATTTCTTATGTTTTAGTGTGTTTCACAATGTTAACAAAAAATTGTTGTAATTGTCAGCCTCAGACCGCAAATGGACGCTGGCGAGGCAAGATGCAAAAAAAGTTTCTCCTTATCTCCTGGTTGTTCTTGTGTGAGACGCGGAAAGAGGATAGCGTGGAGAACAGTTTTTCTGATTAAGTGTCCCAATGTGTTCCAGGCTTAATAAATGGAAGTGATGTGAATCCGTCCCTGCCGTCTCCCGTGTGGAATTTCTTATGAGCAGATCTGGAACTGCTACATAAACATCTACCTAACAGTCGATCACGCATCCACCATATTTTTTTTCTAACGTGCTTTATTCGTGTTTGTAGTTCTGGACCGAATCCTTTGCCAAAGCGCAATGGATTGTGGGCAATTTTAGCCATTAGAGTGTGCACGGATCCACACTTAAAAGATCGACCTGAAATAGTAGACCATCCGGGCACTTTTGGCATACTCTTTTCAACATACTATGCTTTGGGACACACTTATTGCAATATCACATACTATTTAGGATGGACAGCATGAACATTGGGACGCAGGGATATGCGTTCTTCAGCGATCTTGCGTCCTTGTGTTCTAGTTCTACGTAATCATCAACTGTCGAAGTTCAGTTCCAGTTCTCAAGAACACAAGTTCAGGGGACGCATGAAAGTTCCAGGATGTGTTCTTGATATCGAGGATGCATCGAGTGCAGACTTGAAAGAATCGAGCCGTTAGAAATCCCAGAAGACGCTGCGGGCGGCTGGTGTACTAAACTCGCTCTCACAAATTCTTGTCGGCTCTTGAAAATAAACATTTATTTTGTTTTGCTTAATTTGAATAAAGTTATAGGACCCGGAGAAAGTCTGCAGTATTTTTATTGGCATATTAAAATGAATCTTAACATAGTCATAGTTAAACATTTAACTCTGTAAAATAAAATGATATACAATTATATGAAAATAATAGGCTATATATAATAGTATGAAATGTTTTAATAAGTTATGACATTTGTTTGTAATGTTATGTTATATTTATTGTTCATTGGCCGTTGCTTATGCTGAAACTATGCAGTCAGTTAAAGGAACACTCCACTTTTTTTGGAAATAGGCTCATTCTCCAACTCCCCCAGAGTTAATAAGTTGAGTTTTACCGTTTTTGAATCCATTCAGCCGATCTCCGGGTCTGGCGAGAGCACTTTTAGCATAGCTTAGCATAGATCATTGAATCCGATTAGACCAGTAGTATCGCGTTCAAAAATGATCAAAGAGTTTCGATATTTGTCCTATTTAAAACTTGACTCTTCTGTAGTTATATCGTGTACTAAGATCAGCGGAAAATGAAAAGTTGCGATTTGAAAGTAGTCCCCAGCTACCGGGGACTACTTTCAGGCGCTGCGTAATATCACTACGCCTGCTGCGGCCACGTTACGGCAGCAAAGTTCCTTGATTATTACGCAGGAATGAGAGTAGTTCCTAATCATATCAGCCTAGAAAATCGCAACTTTTCATTTTCCGCCGATCTTAGTACACGATATAACTACAGAAGTGTCAAGTTTTAAATAGGACAAATATCGAAACTCTTTGATCGTTTTTGAACGCGATGCTACTGGTCTAATAGGATTCAATGATCTATGCTCAACTTATTAACTCTGTGGGAGTTGGAGAATGAGCCTATTTCCAAAAAAAGTGGAGTGTTCCTTTAAGCAAGAATGCAGTACATCTCAATTCTCACAAGGATGTGTTCTCGCGTCCTTCCGAGTTCATTCTTCCAAGGAAGCCTTGCAAGACCGGTCCCCACGAGAACACAAGTCCGTTCTCTGCGTTCTTGGAATTGAGAAATAGCCCATGTTCAGTTATACAGAGTAAGTTGTGATTATTTTGTTAGTCATAGAATGGGAAATGTTACATTAACCTGTAAACAGAAGTTTTCTGTGTTCATATATTTAAGAAAAGGTTGATTATTTTAATACGTTTTCTTTACTTGTCTTATTTTTGTATTTGCAATCAATATGGCCTGTGCGTAGTAATACTTCATTTCTTTGTTCAAATCTATTATTAACAGTTCCCTGATTAAAACTCATCTTGAAAAACTGAGGAACACATTGCTATATTAAACTCTGTAAAATGGTAAGTTGGTCGCAGTGCTATGCACTTAATGCCTCATCTGCAGTTGTTCTAGATGCCTATTAAATCTGAATTAGCAGCGCTCTTACTGCATGACTTCAGTGGCGCCACCGCAACTATAGGTTAAAGATGCTTAAAATACAGGTATATAAGTTAACAGGTTAAAGTATCAGTTTAGATGTTAATATGGCAACACTTTACAATAAGGTTCATTAGTTAACATTAGTTAATTACATTAGTTAACATGAAATAAGAATGAACAATACTTCTGCAGCATTTATTAATCCTAGTTCATATTAATTTCAGCATTTACTAATGCATTATTAAAATCCCAAGTTGTGTTTGTAAACATTAATGTACTGTGAACTAACATGAACAATGAACGACTGTATTTTTATTAACTAACATTAACAAAGATTAATCAATCATGTAATAAATGTATTGTTCATTGTTTGTTTACTTTAGTTAAAACATTAACTAATGTTAACAAATGACATCTTATTGTAAAGTGTTACCATTAATATTTATTAATCATACTGTTGAACTTGACAGTATTTTTTCTCGTTATTTCATAGGAGATCCAAAGAAGACAGAGAAAGCCAGAGTCTTGTACCCTGTGTTTATCAGTATCTTTATGTTTGTTGGGTGAAAAAGAAAAACTGATGGCAGCAGCTTCAAAAACACTCCAATCAGTGAGAGAGAAACAGGCTTGTAAATCCCGATCTGCTTCATTAGTCCATCTTTTAACAGTTCTTAATACAGGTTTAGCTGATTTCAGTTTCTGCCTGTAGGTCGGTATAAGATATACCAAACAGTGGTCATAGAGTCCTAAAGCTGCCCGTGGGACAGAATGATATGCATCTTTTATTGCTGTGTAACAGTGATCAGTACACAGCTGAAAGCCCGGCAGATGTAATGGCCTGTCCGGAATGGCGTCATTCAGCCAGGTTTCTGTGAAACACAGAGCAGCCGAGTTTGAAAAATCCTTCTTTGTCCGGGAGAGCAGAAGGAGTTCGTCCGTTTTGTTGGGTAGAGAGCGGAAATTCACCAGATGGGTGCTAGGCAACAGCGTTCTGAATCCGCGCTGTCTGAGCTTCACGAGCGCACCGGCTCGCTTCCCCCGTCTGTGCGTCCAGAAGCGTTTGAAAACAAGACAAGAAGGGAGTGTCAGAGCTCTGTCACAAAACCACGAAAAAACTAGACCGAAGTGACAGAACCCTGACAGTTCAGTCTGGCATGCTGCACATAAGCAGATAGGTGATATGCAGAGATTGTCTCAATTTACCCCTATTTGGGGTAATAAAGTATGATTTAAGCTCTGGAATATAAGAGGCATTTAGAAAATTATGGATCTATATGTAGATGAAGTTCTACTTTCTTTTGATCAAATATGCCAAAAAAAAATAATTACAAGTATTTACAACTGAAAAGTTTCTTGTCATCAAAAGAAGAATGGATAATGTGTATACCATCTTTTTCAGAATTAGAGGAAATAACTTTGGAATTTGGAAGGTAGAGGTCACATATCTGTGTGTTATAATTTAATGGTCAAACACAACTGAATCAACATTGGACCAATTGAATGCCTGGAAAAAAGGATATACAGTAAGATATAGATGAGGCAGACAGAAAAGATGCATGTCTTAATGCACAAACACAGACAATAAATACAACGTTTAAATTACTTCAATATAAATGGTTAATGAGAACCTATATAACACCTGTCAAGCTTCATCAAATTTCTGCAAATATTTCAGATGTATGTTCCAAATGCTTGACACAATAAAGGTACATTTGCCTCTGGGAATGTCCAAAAATACAAAACATCTGGAAGAAGGTTATAAAAAGTCATGTTTACCATTAAAATTCATTAACAAATAATGTTAATTGAGATATGCTAGTCTCGCAAGTTTGTTTACAGGAGCAAAGGAAGCAAAGTTTCCTTACTTTAGCAAAGGAAACCAGCCTCCTCTTGGCTTATATTGAAATCCTCTGACATTTTTTTTTACAAATCCTCGGTTTGTACTTTTACTTCGTGACTGGCGTTTTGTTTTGTTCTCTCTCCGTGTTCGTCACTAATCACGCAGTTAGTGGAAGTCAAGTCAAGTCAAGTCAAGTCACCTTTATTTATATAGTGCTTTTAACAATACAGATTGTGTCAAAGCAACTTTCCAATATCAAAATAGGAAAATAGTGTCAATAATATAAAATGACAAGATTAAACACTCAATTTTCAGTTAAAGGCATTTCATTATTGAATTCAATGATGTCATCGTCCAGCTCAGTTCAGTTTAAATAGTATCTGTGCAATCATGTAGACGATATCGCTGGAAAATAAGTGTCCCCAACTAAGCAAGCCAGAGGCGACAGCGGCAAGGAACCCAAACTCCCTCTGTGACAGAAAAAAACCTTGGGAGAAACCAGGCTCAGTCGGGGGGCCAGTTCTCCTCTGGCCAGACGAAACCCGCAGTTCAATTCCAACTGCAGCAATGTCAGATTGTGCAGAGGACTCATCTGGTTCCTGTGGTCTTGTCCCGATGGCTGTCTAGGTGACGAGGTCCTCACTGGGGATCTGTCTCTGGGGATCATCTAGTTGTCCTGGTCTCCACTGACGTTCAGGGCTGTAGAGGACATCTCTAGGTCCTTATCCACCATCTGATCAGGATACGGACAGGATCGGGTGGCAACAGTGATCTCGGAATAAGAAAGAAACAGACTAATATTAGCGTAGATGCCATTCTTCTTACGATGTAATGAGTACATCGTGTGTTATGGGGAGTGTTCCCGGTTCTGGTTGATCTAATTAATGCAGTCTAACAATCCTTTAACGGATTTGAATAATAGAAGCGTATTAGTGTGTTATGTGTACGCCAGGGTAAAGAGATGGGTCTTTAATCTAGATTTAAACTGACAGAGTGTGTCTGCCTCCCGAACAGTGTTAGGTAGATTGTTCCAGAGTTTGGGTGCAAAATAGGAAAAGGATCTGCCACCCGCAGTCGATTTTGATATTCTAGGTATTATCAAACGGCCAGAGTTTTGAGAACGCAGTGGACGTGGAAGACTATAATGCGATAAGAGCTCGCTCAAGTACTGAGGAGCAAAACCATTCAGGGTTAGGGTTAAGTAATTAACAAGATTTTAAAATCTATACAATGTTTAATAGGGACTCAGTGCAGTGTTGACAGAACCGGACTAATATGGTCATACTTCCTGGTTCTAGGGAGAACTCTAGCTGCTGCATTTTGGACCAACTGTAGTTTGTTGATCAAGCGTGCAGAACAACCACCCAATAAAGCATTACAATAATCTAACCTTGAGGTCATAAATGTATGAATTAGCATTTCTGCATTTGACGTTGAGAGCATAGGTCGCAATTTATATATATTTAAGTGAAAGTGAGAGAGAAGTGTTCTCTATCATATCAAGACTATCTCTCCACCAGAATACATACGTATGGGGACTATGACACCACCTGTGGCCTGTAACGTGGATTTATCTGTAAGACATTAATTATGCCCATGCGCAGATCATACTCACCTGTGTATATAAGGGATGATCATAGCGCATTACTTCCTCTTTTGATTCCACCCGTTACGGTGCATGTGGCTAGTAATTGCTGGTAACTTTAACAGTTAAGCTTATTGTATTTTCTCTATTCATTCGGTGTTTGCTTACCTGACTGATTTTGTTGTTGCAGGCATCAGTGTGAAAACTCCGATCCATCAAGGATAAGAAGAGCTTGTTTGTTGCACCTCTTCTGGAGGACTGTCGCTTGTATAGAGATCTTCATATATTCATTCATCTCACAGCTATACCGTATCACACCATTAACGAGGCGTTAACGCGGTCATCAGCTATAGTTCCGTATTGCGTCTAGTGTTCTAGATCGCTAACGCGGGAGACTTTAGGTGAGTCATCTTCTACGTGCAGTAGTGTTCAGAACATCAAAGCATGATACTGTATTGCACGACTTGTGCTAACGCGGTTTTTCACAGACATTCTGAAGTGCAACAAGAGATAATCCAGTGCTGTGTGTTTGTTTAGGTGTGCTTACTCGCTGCTCTCCTCCCCAGAGCATGAACTACAGCACCATCTATCTGCGTGGCGGTAGCAGCATTGAGTGAAGTGACAATAGTTAGTGGCCACTTATTTAGAAAATGTCTAAAATAAGTGAGCATACTTGTGTTCAATGCCATGCCTCCATACCACCACAAGATGGTCATGACTCCTGTATATCATGTCTTGGTATAGAGCATGCCTGGGACGGCTATAAGCAGCCAGAAGGTTGCATGAGTTGCTTTATTCTCCCAGCTCAGGCAAGGGAGGCACGTTGCCAGTTTTTTAAGCGCAAACGCATGAGCTCTTCCACCAGCACTCCTCAGCCAAAGCGTGCTAGACAGGATGTGGCTGCTACAGTTGCTGCTTTAGCACAACAAGTTAAAAACCTTGCTTCCCACTTAGAGGGTAAGTTCCCACTTAAGCCCAACACCTACAACAGTGCAACATGATAACCCCTATTCTAGCCCAGGGTTATCAGCGCCAGAGATGTCTGAGGCTGACTACGAGTCTCTTACCTCTCTAACTGATGTGCTAGAGGTTAATGCCCCCCTAGACTATTCTCTCTTTTCTGAGACTGTGTCTGAACAAAGTTTTGATCAGCTAGGGGATGAAGAAGATGAGTCAGAGGATCTGGCCCCTCAGTCACGTGACTCCAATCCATTGAGAGCTCTGATGGAGAGGGCAACTGGAGCTTTAAATATTCCGCTCATCTCTGAAGCACCGACTGCTCCATCTCGATTTGATGTGGCCAGTGTTTCCTCACAATCCAGGCCGTTTTTCTCTCCCGTCCTACCTGATTTTGAGAGAGAGGTTGTGGCTCAGTGGGAGCATCCTTCCAAACCTCCACCATTTCCGAGAGAGTTTAAAATGTTTGCAACTGTCCAAAATGCAGAAATGATTGGATGTGGTTCACTTCCTTCAATTGACCAACCAATTGCAGCAGTGATATCACCACCTAAGGCACTTCTTGGGCGTTCAGAAGGACTAAGTAAGAACTGCAGAGCCATGGATAGAATTTTGCATCTGCTTCACGGAGAGGTTGCTAAAACAGCTTGCCTGGCTAACACTGGAGCTATTCTTCAGCTTTATCTTAATCAGCTGCTGCAAGGCCTCAATGAGTCTTCGAGCCCAGAGAAAATAGCTGAATTACAGCTTGTTTCTTCAACCTTGTTGAGGGTGTCGAAAGGACAAGCAACCTCAGTAGGGAGGTCAACGGCTCGGTTGTGGACTACAAGGCGGCATCTTTGGCTCTCTCAGTCCAAATTGGCCCCAGCGGATTGCACATCTTTGCTAGGGCTTCCTGTGGTACCTTCAGCAATGTTTGGGCCTGGTGCTGTCGAAATGCTGCAGCAAGCTTATGATGCTCAGGCTTGTGCGTGGGAGATGAGAGGATTTCTCCACAATTTCGGGCAGACTCCAGCAGCTGCTGAGAGAAACTGGTCAAGATATCGTCATGCTCGTAATGAAGGCCAAAAATCATCTGGAAGGCGAGATGCTGTAGATGCAAGAGATCTGAGATTTCAGATGGGCATCAATGGAAGACACCAGGGTCGTAAGAAACCTAGACATAAGATGCAGTCAACAGCAGTCCCCCATAAACGGCCGGGGGATGAGCCTCCTTCTCGTTCCTGAGGATTCCCAGAACCCACTGTGCTTCCTGCCTCCCTCAGCCAATCTAGCAGCCTGGAGAGGCATCACAAACAATCCTTGGATCATCACTACAATGACTCAGGGCTATCAGCTTCAGTTTATAACCAAACCACCTCTTTCAAGAGTTCTGACAATGTCCTCAACGTCCAGTCATTCGTAAGAACAAACCTTGTTAGAGGAAATCAAAATCCTTTTGGAAAAAGAAGCCATACAGGAATTAAGGTTGGATGAAGCACAGACCGGGTTCTGCTCCCGTTACTTTTGCTTCAGTCTGTTGCACGCTGCTGAGAGGTTTGTGATTGTAGCTCCGTGTAGCTTCGCTTTTTATTGAATCTCTACCTTACTTTCACTCCTTTTTTTTTCTAAAGTGATAACATATAATTTAATTCCCACCATATTTCAGGTGCTATCCTTCAAACTAATCTAACTAATTTGATCGTTCGCTTTTAAAACCGCGAGTGCAGCTTGTTAGCCCGTTAGCTTGTCACTCGCGGTTCCATTTGCATTTCGCGCCTATTATTTATTTATTTTTATTTTTTCCTCGCTCCTTTTTTCACAAGCTCATCAAACAACAGTGGTAAGTGGTAAGTTAAGTTGGTGTCATTCATCAATCACGGTGAGTAATGGCTTCTTCTCCTGCTATTGTTGTTTGCACTGTCTGCCACATGTATAGTTTATCTGTCTCTGTCAGCAGCGAGGGATTCACATGTGATAAATGCAGGGAAATAGTTAGGCTGACAGAGAAGGTTTTAGAATTAGAGACACGCATCCAAACTTTAATTGAGGATAGTAAGAATGTGAGGGCTGTAGATACTGTTTTGGATGCGACTAGCTCAGGGAGTCCTGTACATTGTTCGGTTTCGGTTGAGCCCGTGCAGCAGGGCAGCTGGGTGACAGTGAGGCGGCATAGTCGTGGGTCAAAACACCACTCTTCCGTTCCGATCAGAACATCAAACAGGTTCTCCCCACTCAGTGACGCACCCACTGAGAAACCTGATGAAAGTGCTCTAGTTATTGGCGATTCTATTGTACGGAACGTGAAAATAGAGACACCAGCCACCATAGTCCATTGTTTACCAGGAGCCAGAGCGCCTGACATCTTGGCAAATTTAAAAGTGCTGGCTAATGCTAAACGTAAATTCAGTAAGATTGTTATCCACGTCGGCGCTAATGATGTTCGACTTCGCCAGTCGGAGATCACTAAAAATAATGTTAAAGAGGTGTGTGAACTTGCAAGTACGATGTCAGACACTGTAATATGCTCTGGTCCGCTCCCTGCTTACCGGGGTGATGAGATTCATAGCAGACTGTCGTCACTTAATGGCTGGATGTCTAAGTGGTGCCCGCAAAATAACATAGGCTTTATAGACAATTGGATGAGTTTTTGGGGCAGACCTGACCTGTTGAAAAGAGATGGTGTTCATCCCTCCTGGGGTGGTGCCGCTCTTCTCTCTAGAAATATGGCACATAGTCTTAGAGTTTGTACTTGACTAACTGGAGCCCAGGTCAGGAAGCAGACAGACTGGCTAAACCGATCGTCTGCTAGCCGCCTCACGTCACAGAAGTCAGTTAATTCTCAGCACATAGAAACTTTTTCACCTAGATCTCACACTATAGAGACTGTGTCTGTTCCCCGAACTAGAAATACAGAAAACATCCAAACCAATGTAATAGTAACAATTTAATTGATGTTCAACAAATAAAAAAACGATATAATACAGATAAAGACTTGATAAAGCTTGGCTTATTGAATATTAGATCCCTTTCTTCAAAAGCACTTATTGTAAATGATATGTTCACTGACCAAACTAGATGTGCTTTGTCTGACAGAAACCTGGCTAAAACAAGATGATTACATTACTTTAAACGAGTCTACACCCCAAGACTACTGTTACAAACATGAACCGCGTCCAAAAGGTAAAGGGGAGGTGTTGCTACATTTATAGAAATATTTTCAGTATCTCTCAAAGGTCGGGCTTCAAGTATAATTCGTTTGAAGTAATGGTGCTCCATATAACGTTATCCAAAGAAACAAGTATTAATGATAAACCCCCTGTGATGTTTGTACTGGCTACTGTATACAGGCCACCAGGGCACCATACAGACTTTATTAAAGAATTTTCTGATTTTCTGTCTGAGTTAGTGCTGACTGCAGATAAAGTCCTAATTGTTGGTGATTTTAATATCCATGTTGATAATGAAAAAGATTCATTGGGATCAGCATTTATAGACATTTTAAACTCTATCGGTGTTAAACAACATGTGTCAGGACCTACTCATTGTCGAAATCATACTCTAGATTTAATACTGTCACATGGAATTGATGTTAGTGGGGTTGAAATTTTGCAGCAGAGCGATGATATCTCAGATCATTATCTAGTCTCCTGTATATTCCATATAGCTAAAGCTGTAAAGCCAACTTCTTGTTACAAATATGGTAGAACCATTACCTCCACCACAAAAGACTGCTTTATAAATAATCTTCCTGACTTATCTCAGTTCCTCAGTTTATCCAATAGCTCAGAACAACTTGATGATGTAACAGGAACTATGGACTCTCTCTTTTCTAGCACTTTAGATGCGGTTGCTCCTTTACGCTTAAGGAAGATTAAGGATAAGAGTCCAACACCGTGGTATAATGAGCACACTCGCGCCCTAAAGAGAGCAGCCCGGAAAATGGAGCGCAGCTGGAGGAAAACTAAATTAGAGGTATTTCGTTTAGCTTGGCGGGAAAGTACCCTATCCTACAGAAAAGCATTAAAAACTGCTAGATCTGATTACTTTTCGTCTCTTCTACGAAAACCCTCTTGACCCCAAAGACCTAGTTAATTATAGACCGATTTCAAATCTCCCTTTTCTATCAAAGATACTAGAAAAGGTAGTATCCTCACAATTATATTCCTTCCTAGAGAAAAATGATATCTCTGAGGAATTCCAGTCAGGATTTAGATCGTATCATAGTACTGAGACTGCTCTCATTAGAGTTACAAATGACCTGCTTCTATCATCTGATCGTGGTTGTATCTCTTTATTAGTTCTACTGGATCTTAGCGCTGCGTTCGACACTATCGACCACGATATTCTTTTGAATAGACTACAAAACTTTGTTGGCATTAGTGGAAGTGCCTTAGCATGGTTCAAATCATACTTATCTGACCGCCATCAGTTCGTAGCAGTGAATGAAGAGGTATCATATCGATCACAAGTACAGTATGGAGTACCTCAAGGCTCAGTACTAGGGCCATTACTTTTCACGCTTTACATGTTACCCTTGGGAGATATTATCAGGAGACATGGTGTTAGCTTCCACTGTTATGCTGATGATACTCAGCTCTATATTTCTTCGCGGCCCGGTGAAACATACCAAATTGAGAAACTAACGGAATGCATAGTCGATATAAAAAACTGGATGACGAGTAATTTTTTACTGCTAAATTCTGAAAAAACAGAGGTGTTAGTTATCGGACCTAAAAACCCCACATGTAATAACCTAGAACATTATCTAACACTTGATGGCTGCTCTGTCAATTCTTCTTCATCAGTCAGGAACCTAGGTGTGCTGTTCGATAGCAATCTTTCATTTGAAAGCCATGTTTCTAGCATCTGTAAAACTGCGTTTTTCATCTCAAAAACATATCTAAATTACGACCTATGCTCTCAACGTCAAATGCAGAAATGTTAGTTCATGCGTTTATGACCTCAAGGCTAGACTACTGTAATGTTTTATTGGGTGGTTGTTCAGCACGCTTGATCAGCAAACTACAGTTAGTCCAAAATGCAGCAGCTAGAGTCCTTACTAGAACCAGGAAGTATGACCATATTAGCCCGGTTCTGTCAACACTGCACTGGCTCCCTATCAAACATCGGATAGATTTTAAAATCTTGTTAATTACTTATAAAGCCCTGAATGGTTTAGCTCCTCAGTACTTGAGCGAGCTCTTATCGCATTATAGTCCTCCACGTCCGCTGCGTTCTCAAAACTCTGGCCGTTTGATAATACCTAGAATATCAAAATCGACTGCGGGCGGCAGATCCTTTTCCTATTTAGCACCCAAACTCTGGAACAATCTACCTAACACTGTTCGGGAGGCAGACACACTCTGTCAGTTTAAATCTAGATTAAAGACCCATCTCTTTACCCTGGCGTACACATAACACACTAATACGCTTCTATTATTCAAATCCGTTAAAGGATTGTTAGGCTGCATTAATTAGATCAACCGGAACCGGGAACACTTCCCACAACACACGGTGTACTCGTTACATCGTAAGTAGAATGGCATCTACGCTAATATTTGTCTGTTTCTTTCCTATGATCAGATGGTGGATCAGCACCAAGAGATGATGTCTGCAGGCCTGATCGTCAGCGGAGACCAGGACACCCAGATGACCCCCAGAGACCTCGATTAAAATACACTAAAACTAAGAAATATAACTAAAAATATAATAAAATACCTAACTACATAATACTACTATTGTTAGAACCTGAAACTTTTGAACTGTGGGTGTCGTCTGGTCAGAGGAGAACTGGCCCCCCGACTGAGCCTGGTTTCTCCCAAGGTTTTTTTTTTTCTCCATTCTGTCTCAGAGGGAGTTTTGGTTCCTTGCCGCTGTCGCCTCTGGCTTGCTCAGTTGGGGACACCTCATTTCTAGCGATTATCGCCGATTTGATTGCTCCTATACTATTTAAACTAAACTGAGCTAGACAATGACATCTCTGAATTCAATAATGAAATGCCTTTAACTGAAAATTAAATGTTTAATCTTATTATATATTACTGACACTCTGTCCTCCAATTTGATACTGTTAAGTGCTTTGACACAATCTGTATTGGTAAAAGCGCTATATAAATAAAGGTGACTTGACTTGACTTGACTAGTGCCAAAGAAAAATGGCACTTTTCGACCCATCTTGGACCTCAGAGGTCTGAACAAGTTTTTAAAACCTCTAAGGTTCAAGATGTTAACTATTCCAAGAGTGAAACAGGCTGTATGTCAGGGGGACTGGTTTGCATGCATAGACCTGAAAGATGCCTACTTCCAGATTCTGGGAGGGACACAGGCGTTTTCTTCGATTAGCTTTCAATGGCAGAATGTTTCCGTTGGACTGTCCCTTGCTCCCCGCACCTTCACACGGTGCATGGATGCAGTACTAGCTCCCCTCCGACTTCAAGGTGTAAGAATACTGAATTATTTGGACGACTGGTTGGTGTGTGCACAGTCAGAGAGGATATGTCGGCAGCATGTAGAGCTGGTCATCAATCACATTCAGTCCTTAGGACTCCAACTGAATCGGGAGAAGAGCCAACTCAGTCCTTCTCAGACAGCCCAGTTTCTGGGGATGAACCTGGACTCTCTGGGCATGAAGGTTTCTTTGACGATAGAGCGCCATCAGGCTCTTGTTACATGTCTCTCCCTTTTTCAGTCCGGCCAGAAAGTTCAGTGGAGGACCTGTCTCAGGCTACTAGGTCTCATGACCGCAGCTGCTCAGATAATCCTTCTGGGGCTCCTTTTTATGCGTCCAGTGCAGAGGTGTCTGCTAAGGTCTGGCCACTGTCAACAGACAGATCTGATGTGCGAGGTACCTGTCACAAGAGGACTTCTGAGAGCCCTCCGCTGGTGGAACGAGCCAAGCAATACCATGAAGGGTTCTCGGATGGGTCCTGTTCTGCGGAGGCAACTGATCTCAACAGACGCCTCCATGAGAGGTTGGGGAGCGGTGCTCAATGGTACGTGGGGCAGAGGCCTTTGGGAACCACCCTGAACATCTCGGCACATCAATGTGTTGGAATTGAGGGCCATTCATTTAGCTCTGGACTACTTCCTACCTCGCCTGGTAGATCGTCACGTCCTAGTGAGGACAGACAACGTGGTAGCAGCATCATACGTGAACAGACAGGGGGGACTGACATCCCCTCTACTTTACAAGGTGGCTCACAACCTTCTCACTTGGGCACAACTTCATATCCTCTCACTGAAGGCAGTGTATCTTCCTGGATTACAGAATCAAGCAGCCGATATGCTGTCAAGAGGGGGTCCTTGGCCAGGAGAGTGGCGTCTCCAACCAGATGTGGTGAAGATCGTGTGGGATCATTTTGGGATGGCAGGCGTAGATCTTTTCGCCTCTTGGGAGTCAACTCATTTCCCTCTCTTTTTCTCACTGGAGAAGAGGCAAGCGCCTCTGGGGTATGACGCATTGGCACACGAGTGGCCTCAGGGTCTCCTGTATGCTTTTCTCCCCTTCGGACTACTTCCTCCTTTACTGCAGAGGATACAGACAGAATCTTGTTGCTCCATTGTGGCCCCAAATGCCCTGGTTCTCAGACATTCAACCACTCCTGGTAGGCCCTCCCCTGGAGCTTCCACACAGACAAGATCTTCTGTCACAGGCTCAGGGAACACTGCTCCATCCATTTCCTCAAGGACTGAAACTGTGGGCTTGGCCTAGGGCTGGGCGATATATCTCATGCGATATGCATGTGCATCTCGTCAGTAAAGCCGGCTCCTTGATTAGTGGTAAATCTCCATCACCTGTTTTCAAATGGAGCGGCATTTCATAAAAAGACCCATAGTTCACTGACAAGCTACGCAATATCGTGTTCATTATCGAAGGCGATTCATCTGTGATAATGAATGCGATATTGCGTAGCTTGTCAGTGATCTACGGCTCCATGTATTAAATGCCGCTCCATTTGAAAACAGGTGATGGAGATTTACCGCTAATCAAGGAACCGGCTTTACTGACGAGATGCGCATGCATATCGCATGAGATATATCGCCCAGCCCTAGCTTGGCCCCTGAGAGGGCCCAGCTGTTAGCTATGGGACTCTCAGAGCCTGTAGTACACACTTTGCAAAGTGCCAGGGCACCATCAACAAGGACATTATATTCTTATAGATGGTGTGTATTTTCTTCCTGGTGTACTTCTCGTCATCATGACCCAATGACATGTTCAACGCCTGACATTCTGGAGTTTCTGCAGGAACATTTGGATTCAGGAAAATCACCTACTACCCTTAGAGGATTCGTTGCTGCTATTTCTGCAGCTCGAGGGAGTAGATTGAGTCTTTCCCCTCATGACGGCAAGCTGATAAGTCAGTTTCTTAAGGGTGCTCAACGCCTTAAGGCACGGAGGTCTGAAACATTGCCTCCATGGGATTTAAATATTGTTCTCAGGGCTCTTGTTTCAGCTCCCTTTGAGCCCTTGGATTCAGTGGACTTGAAATGGCTGTCAATGAATAATTGCATTCCTAATAGCTATTACTTGAGCTAAAAGGATTAGTGAGCTGCACGCCTTGTCAGTGCATGCAGACTGCTGTAGATTTCTACCAGATGATGGATGGGTTATGCTCCGCCCTAATCCAGCCTTTTTGCCGATAGTCCTGTCCCCTCTCCATTTAAACCAAGTGACTGAACTACATTGTTTCCAGGGAGTGGGTCAAGATGAAGTTACTTCATCCTTGCTTTGCCCTGTGAGAACACTAAAAACTTACATTAGGCGCACAAATCAAATCAGAAGTATGGACCAATTGTTTGTTTGCTTTAAGACAGAGAAGCTTGGTCACCCTCTGTCAAAGACTAGGCTTTCTCATTGGATAGTTGATACAATACGGCAGGCGTATGATGGGGCTGGATTACCTGCTCCCTCCCGACTTCATGCACACTCTACAAGCAGTGTGTCCACCTCATGGGCTCTGTTCAGGAGGGCATCCCTGGGTGATATTTGTGCAGCAGCTTCATGGGCTGTTCCATCCACCTTTACACAGAACTACAGGGTAAATGTGGCAGCTAATACATCCTTTTCTGAGTCTGTGTTAGGACTATCTAAGGAATGATGCTTATGGCAGGAGAAGGCAGCTGCCATGATAGCATCTGGCAGATGATTACTTAAATTGGGTATGCATGTTCTCAGTGATCTGTTTAATACTCTTGATTGTTACACACAAATGTATGTTGATGTAGAACTTGTTTAATAAAGTTATGCACCTCCTCTTCCCGATGTGTCTTCTGTACATATGTATGGGGATTCAGGTCACCCTTCCATCATATTGACTCTCACACTATACACATTACCTTGCACTACAATTCCCATCAGCCATTGCACTGACGACACACACACAGCTGATTGCATTGATCACACTGATCACACACCCTACATAAACAATGGACTTCCGCTTCCTCTTTGCCGAGTATTGTATAGCGTTTATCACTATCTAAGCGATAGCTACTCTACGGAGCCCAGTTTGTTGTCATAGTCTTGCCTTGCCTGTTTTTCCTGTGTTTTGATTCTAGCCCGTGTTTCCTGGATTAACCCTTGCCCGACCGTTCGGACTCTGTTTGTACCTCTCTTGGATTATAGCTTGTGTACCTGGATTATCTCTCTGCCTTGCCCCGTTTGATATTGTTCGCCGAACGAAGACCCACGCTTGCCCTTGGACTACTCTTTGTCTTGTCCCTGCCATACCTGTTTGCCATTGTTAGACCCTGCCTGTGATTTGACAATGTTTATTAATAAAAGTTTTCACTTGGATCCGCTCACCTCTCGTCTCATCGGCTCCATTACAATTAGTCTATTGGAACTTATTTCTCTTATTTCTATCATCTCATTAACCGGTGGTTGGAGCAAAAGATCTAACATTAACAGGCTACAGTGAATTTTATAAATGTTGTTCTGGAAACCTAAAACTTCAACTTACTTCAAACAGGGCTGCTAACTTTTGAGTTCAGCCTGGAGTGAGAATCATTCAGAAATAATTAACAAGCTTGCGATTAAGTATATGTTATTTAACTGCTGATCAGTTAAAAATACTTAATGTATGCACACAAATAAGGTTAAAACGCTAAGCACTATAATGACATGACATTCACAAAGGAGTCTGGAGTGATACGCGTATTTAGGTAGATTTTGAGGCGCATTACCTTGAAAAATGAAAGCAATCCACAGCGTCTTCAGCAGCTCGGATGTTTGGAGAAAATGAAGACTCTTATGTTCATTCTTACATCCAAACACAGAGCACCGGGATTGCTTGCGAGACATTGTTGATGTTACATCTGCTCCAGCGTGGAGAAAATGAAGGACAGCGTAAGCGCTGAGGGCGGAAACTATAGCAACGCAGGGCTGTCAATCAACCCCTGTGGCCCCGCCCTCCGAAATGTGACATCACACTGCGGTGAGAATCAAAAGGGCAGGCCAAGTGAGACTGACTTGGTTTAAAGGGGATTAAAAAAATGAGGAGTGGGTGGATTTTTATTATTGTAGGATGGTTGTGTTCACACACTGCCAACACACATTTATGTCCAAACACCATGTAAAAGTGGATTTTGCATAATAGGTGCCCTAAAGGAGGCTTTGTAGACATCATCCAAAGATTCAGAGGATCTGGAACAATCTCTGTGTGTAAGGGGCAAGGCCTAAGACCTTTGTTGAATGCCCATGGTCTTCGGGCCCTCAGACGACACTGCATCCCTCATCGGCATGATTCTGTCATTGACATTACTAAATGGGCTCAGGAATAATTCCAGAAACCACTGTTGGTAAACACAATCCGCCATGCCATCTGCAGATGCCAACTAAAGCTCTATCATGCAAAAAGGAAGCCATATGTGAACATGGTCCAGAAGCGCTGCCGTGTCCTGTGGGCCAAGGCTCATTTAAAATGGACTGTTTCAAAGTGGAAAAGTGTTCTATGGTCAGACGAATCAAAATTTGAAGTTCCTTTTGGAAAACTGGGACGCCATGTCATCCGGACTAAAGAGGAAAAGGACAACCCAAGTTGTTATCAGCACTCAGTTCAGAAGCCTGCATTTCTGATGGTATGGGGTTGCATGAGTGCGTGTGGCATGGGCAGCTTACACATCTGGAAAGGCACCATCAATGCTGAAAGGTATATCCAAGTTCTAGAACAACATATGCTCCCATCCAGACATCGTCTCTTTCAGGGAAGACCTTGCATTTTCCAACATGACAATGCCAGACCACACACTGCATCAATTACAACATCATGGCTGCGTAGAAGAAGGATCCGGGTACTGAAATGGCCAGACTGCAGTCCAGATCTTTCACCCATAGAAAACATTTGGCGCATCATAAAGAGGAAGATGTGACAAAGAAGACCTAAGACAGTTGAGCAACTAGAAGCCTGTATTAGACAAGAATGGGACAACATTCCTATTCCTAAACTTGAGCAACTTGTCTCCTCAGTCCCCAGACGTTTGCAGACTGTTATAAAAAGAAGAGGGGATGCCACACAGGGGTAAACATGGCCTTGTCCCAACTTTTTTGAGATGTGTTGATGCCATGAAATTTAAAATCAACTTATTTTTCACTTAAAATGATACATTTTCCCATTTTAGACATTTGATATGTAATCTATGTTGTATTCTGAATAAAATATTGAAATTTCAAACATCCACATCATTGCATTCTGTTTTTATTCCCAATTTGTACTGTGTCCCAACTTTTTTGGAATCGGGTTTGTAGTCCCCAGCTATATTATAACTAGTTACCTAGCTGGGGACTACTTTCAGGCGCTGTGTAATATCACTGCACCTGCTGCGGCCATGTTACGGCAGCAAAGTTTCTTGATTATTACGCCGGAATGAGAGTATAGTTCTTAATCAGCCTAGAAAATCGCAACTTTTCATTTTCCGCCGGTCTTAGTACACGATATAACTACAGAAGAGTCGAGTTTTAAATAGGACAAATATCGAAACTCTTTGGTCATTTTTGAACGCGATGCTACTGGTCTAATCAGATTCAATGATCTATGCTAAGCTATGCTAAAAGTGCTCTCACCAGACCCGGAGATCGGCTGAATGGATTCAAAAACGGTAAAACTCAACTTATTAACTCTGGGGGAGTTGGAGAATGAGCCTATTTCCAAAAAAAGTGGAGTGTTCCTTTAAGTATAATAAAAAAAGAGCAATTATGCACTAAAACTACATTTATCGTTTGAAAATCTTATTAAAACTGACAAAATTTGAATTCTGAGATCTATTATCAAAAGTGACCTACTCTGTTGAATGTCAACTCGCTGTCTGTGTCCTCTCTGCTCTGCGATGTTTTTCACTCCATAAGAAAATGAACATGTGGTTTTCCACTTTTGATGTCAAACGCTTCTTTCAGTACGATTAAACAAAGAAAATGAAATAGTAGCACATTAATTATTAATTACACCCTTGACACCCCTCTGCATCTGTCACTAGCGAGAACCGATGTTTGTTTTCACCCATCAAGCACACAACTTCAGCTTCAGTTTCAACATTCGCCTGGGAAATTTCTGCTTTCAACAAATCAACAACAAATGTAAGAAGGCATACTGAGGTAGCAAAGTTGCCAAACTTTTTTACTTTCACTTGATCATGTTTCAACAGGGCTCATATGTGTTATCAATTTTAAGCAGAAGAGGGGGCTAGCCAGGGGCGGATCTAGAAAATCATTTTTAGGGTGGCATGGGGTCTATGAGGGGTGGCAACACCAAAGCAAGCATGCATAGTTTTTGGGGATTTATTGTCTGACGTGCACAGTTCTGTTCACAAATATTGCATTACCATTAAGTAATCATCTATACTGTTTAAAATGAAAAATAAATAACAACATTTCAATATCCATCATGGCACCAAGTCAATACACAATAAAAAAAAAGTTCAAGAGGTTATAAATGTTTCTGAGCTTGTATCATTAAAGAAGACATTCTGTTATTACCAGAGGTGGGAATGTCTGTAATCACCCAGAACACTATCAATACTCTAGCAACACCCCAGCAACTGCATAGCAAAAGCCTAGCAACCATCCAGAATATCCTAGTAACCAACTAGCAACACTTTAGCAAACATCTAGAACATCTAACTGACCGAAATATTTATGTTTCTTAAACAAGACTTTAAGACAAGCCAGCATACATTTGTCTTTCAAATTTTTCAATCTAGATATTACAGGTATTCTTAAATGCTTACAATTCAAATACACAGATGACTTTCCTGCCCAGTGAACACTCATGAGATCAATAACACTTAACAAAAAGCTCTTATTAGGATTCGGGAATTATTTTTGCAGCTCAATCATATCTATTACAGTACAGGTGCTGGTCATATAATTAGAATATCATCAAAAAGTTGATTTATTTCACTAATTCCATTCAAAAAGTGAAACTTGTCTATTATATTCATTCATTACACACAGACTGATATATTTCAAATGTTTATTTCTTTTAATTTTGATGATTAGAGCTTACAGCTCATGAAAGTCAAAAATCAGTATCTCAAAATATTAGAATATTACTTAAGACCAATACAAAGAAAGGATTTTTAGAAACCTTGGCCAACTGAAAAGTATGAAAATGAAAAGTATGAGCATGTACAGCACTCAATACTTAGTTGGGGCTCCTTTTGCCTGAATTACTGCAGCAATGCGGCGTGGCATGGAGTCGATCAGTCTGTGGCACTGCTCAGGTGTTATGAGAGCCCAGGTTGCTCTGATAGTGGCCTTCAGCTCTTCTGCATTGTTGGGTCTGGTGTCTCTCATCTTCCTCTTGACAATACCCCATAGATTCTCTCTGGGGTTCAGGTCAGGTGAGTTTGCTGGCCAATCAAGCACAGTAACACTATGGTCATTGAACCAGCTTTTGGTACCTTTGGCAGTGTGGGCAGGTGCCAAGTCCTGCTGGAAAATGAAATCAGCATTTCCATAAAGCTTGTCAACAGAAGGAAGCATGAAGTGCTCTAAAACTTCCTGGTAGATGGCTGCGTTGACTGTGGACCTCAGAAAACACAGTGAACCAACACCAGCAGATGACATGGCAGCCCAAATCATCACAGACTGTGGAAACTTCACACTGGACTTCAAGCAACATGGATTCTGTGCCTCTCCACTCTTCCTCCAGACTCTGGGACCTTGATTTCCAAATGAAATGTAAAATTTACTTTCATCTGAAAAGAGGACTTTGGACCACTGAGCAACAGTCCAGTTCTTTTTCTCCACAGCCCAGGTAAGACGCTTCTGACGTTGTCTCTGGTTCAGAAGTGGCTTGGTAGCCCTTTTCCTGAAGACGTCTGAGCGTGGTGACTCTTGATGCACTGACTCCAGCTTCAGTTCTCTCCTTGTGAAGCTCTCACAAGTGTTTGAATCGGCTTTGCTTGACTGTATTCTCAAGCTTGCGGTCATCTCTGTTGCTTGTGCACCTTTTCCTACCCAAATTCTTCCTTCCAGTCAACTTTGCATTTAATATGCTTTGATACAACACTCTGTAAACAGCCACTCCTTTCAGTAATGACCCTCTGTGACTTACCCTCTTTGTGGAGGGCGTCAATGTTTGTCTTCTGGATCATTGCCAAGTCAGCAGTCTTCCCCATTATTGTGGTTTCAAAGAAGAAGAGATACCCAGAATTTATAATGTAGAGATGGTTATTTATTCAAACTCAAATGTAAATATTCTAATATTTTGAGATACTGATTTTTGACTTTCATGAGCTGTAAGCTCTAATCATCAAAATTAAAAGAAATAAACATTTGAAATATATCAGTCTGTGTGTAATGAATGAATATAATATACAAGTTTCACTTTTTGAATGGAATTAGTGAAATAAATCAACTTTTTGATGATATTCTAATTATATGACCAGCACCTGTATACAACATAAATTCAATTACAGATAATAATAATAATTCAGCAATGAACTTTTGGGAACAGATCATTTTCATTTTACTACTGTAAAGTAATCTTGCAGTAGACGAAAAACACTAGAAAAGTTCAAATACCAAAGAATTGAATGAACTTGGTGTGCACCACAATACAGTAGAGTATAAAATAAAATGTAAAAAAGTAAATTCAGCCTCCTCTACACATTTGGTCAAATTTGATTACAGTACAGTACTATAGTAGTTTCCTGGCCTCCTGACACAAGATTATATCTCTAGGCAGTCATTTCTCAGTTCTGCAGACATGCAGTAGCTACACATAAAAAATGGTTATGAATACAATTTGACAGTCACACGTTTGAAGGTGTACAAGATGTGCTACAGTTTACTGTACATACAGAAGAGTGGGTCACACTTTATATTAGGTGGCCTTAACTACTGTGTACTTACATTAAAAGAAGTACAACATACTTATTGTGTCCATACTGTATTGCAAAACACTTCTGCTGCTATTGAGGGGGGATACGGGTAAGGTTAGGGACAGGTTTGGTGGTCTGGGTCGGTTTAAGGGTGGGTTAAGGTGTGAGGGATGGGTCAACAGTGTAATTATACATTTAATTGCAGAAATTAATTACAGATGTAATTACATATATGTATTTTTAAAAATATAAGTACAATGTAAAAACATGTATGTACACAATAAGTGCACTGTACCAAATGATTAATTTAAATGTAAGTACATAGTAGTTAAGGCCACCTAATATAAAGTGGGACCGAAGAGTGAAATTTCCATCATCTAATGTACTGGTACTGTACTGTAATTATACTGAATGTGTAAGTATAAAACCCATGTGTATTATTCTCTCAGGTCTCTCCTCTCTCCGTTGTTAGGATGAAGAGATTCTGATTGGTGTCATCAGTTTTGCTGCCTAATGTTTAACTTACTCATTGTTAAACTTTTTGAGAAATGTGTTTTGAGAACTGAATTAATGGTTTGGGAAAATGGATCAACTAAAATCAGTTATATTATGTTAACAATCGAGAAAACTGCAATACAAGATTCTTACCTAACTCTGCTATTAGTTTTCATGATTGGCATCTTCTTATTGATTTCATGTTATTGTTTCGTCCGATATGACAGAAAGGCCTCATGATGAAAGTGGAGCGAGCGATCGGAGAATCGGATCACCAAACAATTACGCGATGAATCTCAGATATATCCGGACGGGATTAGATTTCTCAGAGGACTTCTGAATAAACCGAGTAGCAGTATCTGATTCACGAACAAATGTAAAAAACAATTTGTCAGTGAATGGGCTGCGCTTTGTGTTTTTGACTCAAAAAGAACCGGTTCATAAGAGTCATTTGTTAATGAAGCCGACTACACTTGGCGTGCTGCGTGTGCGTGCAACCATCATGTGCTGTCATCACCATGGCTGAAAAGTGTGGCACAGCTTTTGTGTGGCACGGAGTGGCACAGCTTTTTCTTAGGGTGGCAGTTGCCACCCCGGTAGATCCGCCGCTGGGGCTAGCAGATGAGAAATGTATGCTGTGAGGCCCTTCTACATTGTTGTAGGAAACCTTATCTGCCTAGACTACAACAGAACAAGATATTGCTAAGATCTGAACTGGATGATGATATGGTTCTGGATGATGACATGGGCAAAAATACAATCACAAATATAAAAATATAACCCTATAAGTTAATGTAATAATAATAATAATAATAATAATAGCCTATACAAATATTAAATTAAATGTTTAATGTTAATAAAAATGTTTTATGATAATATCTGATAATCCCGGGTTGCTATGGTCACGCAGGTTTATTTACGCATTAAACTTGTGGCCACGAGAAATGGATGTCGTTCCCTGAACTAGCATCTCGTGGCTACGACTGTTACGAGTGCGTGGTTGTAGTATAACTTGAAATGAAGGTCAGGAGAACGAAGTAGCATCAACACACTTTCCATTTATTTTACATGTAGCTCAGACAAAGACAAGGGGCAAAACTGAGGACTTATAACGGGACAAGAACAAAAGAGCAAACAAGATAATGCAAATCAGGTGGGGACAATGAACGTTGATTAACTAATAAGAACCGGAACTAAACAAAATAAGGGAAAACAGGAACTTAGAAGGGCAGACACGTGACATATCGGCGGAAGGTGTGTCTCGCGCCGTAGAGTTCTACCGGGGAGGGTGCCCTGGAGTCCAGTGTAGGACCAGGACCAGGACCAGGACAAGGGAGGCTTCCAGTGCGGGTCCGGGTACTCCGGCGGTCATGGCGGGTCAGGGGACTCGGGAGGCCATGGCGGCGCAGGGAGCTTGGGCGCCCAAGGCGGAGCAGGATTCTCGGGGGTATAGCCCCCCCCCCCAAAAAAAATTTATTTGGTGAAGCTGGACGGAACCAGCGGAGACTCTTGGGGGTGCTCTGGAAGCGCGGACTCTTGGGAGCGCTCTGGAAGCGCAGAGCTGGACGGAACCAGAGGAGACGACGGAGAGCTGGACGGGACCAACGGGGACGAAGGAGGGCTGGACGGGACCAGCGGAGACGAAGGAGGGCTCTTGCGAGGAGCAGGCACTGGCGGGCTTGCCATTCTCTCTGACCGCGGGTTTGCGAGGGCCACGAACGGCGACGGGTTTGCGTTGACCGTGACCGGAGGCGGGAACTTCTTCGTGGAAGGCGGGATTAGGAAAGCCGCGGACGGCGGCTGGTTTTCAAGTGCCGAGGATGGCAGCTGGTGAGGGGGAGCCGCGGCAGGCGGGTTAGTTCCGGTTCGGGCCTGGACACTTCCCAGACACCGGTAAATAGCTTCTCTCCAATGCAATCCCGTGGTGTCTGGGAGGTCCATGGGACGGTGGAGATTAGCTTCGAGCCGGAACAGTTCGATAATGGTGGTGTCATCCCACGCCGTTGCCGTGGCGATTTTACAGAATTCCCCGGCATAATCATAGAAGGGCAGTCCCTGAAGGGCTAGGGCGGCGAGACGGTTCGCAAACTCCATATTTCTGTATGGTCTGAGCTTCTGTTATGGTGCGTGGTTGTAGTATAACTTGAAATGAAGGTCAGGAGAACGAAGTAGCATCAACACACTTTCCATTTATTTTACATGTAGCTCAGACAAAGACAAGGGGTAAAACTGAGAACTTATAACAGGACAAGAACAAAAGAGCAAACAAGATGATGCAAATCAGGTGGGGACAATGAACGATGATTAACTAATAAGAACCGGAACTAAACCAAATAAGGGAAAACAGGAACTTAGAAGGGCAGACACGTGACAACAACACAACTAAGTGAACCAACCATGTCACCCCACGGTCAACTGGCTAGAGAGTGAAACTTAGAAAACTGATTTTTATTTGTACAGAAAAAAATAATTATAGGTAATTTGGCAATTAGATGTTTTAATGAAAATGATCTCAAACTTGATTTTTACTGCTATATTGATATTGTACTCTGCTCTTGCACTGTCTGCAAAAGTGAGATGTCACGCCAAGGCAAAAGGCAGTAACTTCCCCATTATACACTGATCACCATTTACAGAATCATACGGTGGCTGCAAATAGAACTGATTAAGAAAACAACTTGCTACAACATGCTACAAATGCTCACAATAAAGAAAGGCACTGCAAATATAAAAAAAAAAACACCTGCAAAAAAAACACCTGCAAATTAAGAAAACAACTTCATCAATTTGACAACTAGGGCTGGGCGATATGAGCAAAAATTCATATCTCGGTATTTTTGGCTGATTTGCGGTATACGGTATATATCTCGGTATTTTGTATTTGGATTAAACAAATAAGTGTATGTAAGCATGTAGGCATATATTATGTGCAAAAAAGGGTTAAAAAAACATTACATTCTAACACTAACATTGCAATCTAAAAAACTAAAATAATCCTTTTAAAGCAGAAGTTATATTTACTAAAGGAAAATAATAAAACAGCACAGACTGATTAAAAAGGCTATTTTGATTACCCCATAACACTTTACAGTGCTATCATACACACAGGCCTACACTTACTTGTAGGTTTAAAATTCTACATATGTCACATTGTCCAACTACAAATATTTCAGCAAAATGTATATTTTAATCAGAGTTATTGCGCTCCTATTTCATTGCTCTGTCTGTTTGGCTCGTTCTAAATGAAGTCTGTGAAGTTTAGCGGAGAATCTCAAAGCAGAGGGCTCATGCACTTCTGACAGCAAAATGGAAATATTTCCATGGCTTTCTAACATTTACAGATGGAGAATAAACCTGTGAAATGAAAGTTATGCATTTAGGAAAACAGCACGTCTCAGACACATTAAACAGCACGTCTCTGTCAGCGGCACACAGCCTTTCTGTCAGAGCCACTTTAAACTCAAACTATAAACTACATGCTTCTATATCTTACCAGTTTTGTAAAGCCCTTCATATAAAGTTTTTTCACATGTTTAGAACAAATTGTATTATGCACTTTCTCTGCAGCAGTTCAGTCTGGGTCCTCCTTAGATATTTTTCAGATGCGCTCATATCAAACTACTGTATATCGATATTAACAGTATTGCTTCATACCGTATCGCTTATAAAGAATATACCAATATATCATACAAACTCGATATATCGGCCAGCCCTATTGACAACACATGCGCTGCAAATGCTCTCAACACAACCAAATAAAGAAATGTGCTGCAAATAAAATTCTTTATTTGTTTCCGTTGTGAGCATTTGCACCACCTGCTGTCAAACTGATGAAGATGTTTTCTTGATTTGCTGGTGCTTTTTCTTTATGCATGTGTTTTCTGAAGTTGCAGCGCATTTAGCTCTCCCGGCCACCATAGAGTCATTATAGTAACATCTGTATAAAATCAAGTGATCACTGGCTAGGCTATAACACATTATAAGTAATGTGATTCAATTTATTTTTCTAACTGTAACAACCAGAAAAATAGTTAAACGTGAGTGGATACCGTTTTGCAACCAATTTATTTGCAATGTCCGCTAACATTAAAGGATGCAAGACATACTTAGCCTATTGTTTTTACATCGAACTGAATTAAAATAGCTGGCTGCCCAATAGGTCGATCGCGATCTACCAGTCGATCGCGAAGGCAATGCTGTTAGATCGCGCTTTAGGTCAGTGGTTCTCAACCAGGGGGGGCACGAGATAACTTAAAACTAAATTGATATACTCACTAATGTTATGACTAATATGTTAAATAATGTAAAAATATATATAAATAAATAACATCACCACCTCTCTCTACGTATTCTGTGATCTTCTGTGTTTCGGAGCAGCAAAGCGTTTCTCATTGCGCGGTGTGAAATAAAGACTGAATGGCGGCTCAAAACCGCTGTATGAGCATAGGATATGCAATCTACAGCTCTCGGCTGGATAAAAGAAGCCAGTGTCACACTAGTAGCCTAAAGTTTTGATGGACGATGATTGTAATCAAGGTAAAGATGATTACAGTGACATACAGGCTCGTGCATAAGGCGCGCGTTGTGTCCGTTATAATTGATGTACAAACAAACCATGTATGTGCGCTCTCGGTGCACTGATCACTATAACTTCATATTTCTGCTTGAATACAGCTCAGTATATTCACGTATAGTTGAATACAGCAAGTGTTTTATAATGGATGCTCGCGTGTTTTGGAGAAGTTTGCAGTGGTGTTTATGTACATATGGGCATCAGATGCTCCAAACAGCGTTCTGACAGAGGAACTGTGGCGTCGTCCAGTTCAGAAAGGTTTCATTTTTCATTTGTATTTTGGTGTGTTTAATGATTCTGAATGGACCCGTATGGGCCGAAGTTTTTATGCAGATCTTTGGCTTATCCCTGTGGTATTGTTTGGTATGGCTGGTTGACTCGTGCTTATATGTTAGAATTACTGTATAATTGAGCTTTGCATACTTTTAAGTTGTATAGAATATCTGCAGTGACATTTTTGCAAAGTATGTTTGCAAAAAAGAACATGGAGTATTTAAATCTATTTTGAATTTGTTTTGTTAAAAAAAAAATACATTTTTACATTAATTTCCATGTAATTGAAAAGTAACAACAGATACAAAGGTTTTAATGAATAGAAAAGTTTGGGCTTGCAGTATTGATTTGGAGAGGAGGGGGTCTTGGAGCAAAAAAGGTTGAGAACCACTGCTTTGTAAATGCAGGCACAGTTCTACGTGGGTACCAAGAAATGAAAGTTATTTTATTTTTATTTTTTTAAAAAGCTTGTTGGGATACATCCCAACAAGCTTTTTTTATTTATTTATGTATTTTATTATTTATTTATTTTTCGCTTTGTAGATCTCAGTGAGTTTCCCATTTGAAAAGTAGATCCTCAAACAAAAAAGTGTGGGCACCCCTGGCTTAACCTATAAGAACGACTTGTGGATTGATGTAAAGGCCAGCAGGGATAATGCTCTGAATGATTGTGAATTAAACATCTCCGATCGATGGTGTTCATTGCAATGGATTTTATCAACTTACAAGAGAAAAAAGGAAACGGATTTAATTGGAACAGTTATTGATTTTATGTGTGATACGCTGTTACAGCATTCGAGTCCTCACGTGAAGATTACTTTAAAGATTATTTACGTTTAATTATTGTTGCCAAGTTATCTAGTCGTTATTGCTTACAGTGCATTGTTATATGGAGCAGTTTGATAGATCGCGATCTAATTTGTTTGTCTAATGAAGTGCTGACAGATGTATAAAAGTACACAAGTCACACCGTAATTTAAATGCAGTAGACTTTAATGGACAGTAAAACAAAGGCAGAATACCGTATAACTCCAGGCTGGCAGAGTATTGATGAACGAATGCAAACAAATGCAGAGCACTGTAACTTCATTTGAGCGTTCAAAAATAAAATCAAAGAGCGGTAACTGATGTTATACTGTGTTCTGTATTGGTTTCTCCAGGGCTTTTCTCCATTATACTTAAACACATGATAAAGGAGGTCTTGAATGCCCCAAAATGATCAATAACTCATTTTCGACTAAAAACGAAGTTATGGTGTTTTGTCTTTGCACGGCAGCACTGCTGTCACTATAGACGGGCGTGGTTTCAGCTCAGCTTCACCCATATCCCGCCTTTTTGCACATTTTCGATTATCCGGGAGTGATGCGCTGCTAAGATGGCGGCTTCAAAAATGCTCTTCAGAAACCTACGAGTGACGTCACGGAGACTACGTTCATGTTTTTTACAGCCTGTCTGTGCTCACAGCCTGTAAGTATGTTTTCATATTTAAAGAGTTTGCCACTGACTATTCAATCACGAGTTTTGAGCAGTGTAGAGTAGTGCTTGTTGTTTGTCGTTTCTCCGATCACAAATGCAGACATGGTAATGTTTACGTGGCGCGATGCAGTGCGATGCTTAAAAAGACAATATAAGTCATTATAGTCAGTTTATGTCTTCACTGAATGCAACAAATGCCTTGTTTAAAATGGGTTTTATTGTTTTAGTCTAGTTGCGCCAGGACACGGCATCACAATATGGTAAGTGGCGTAACATTTCCGTCACACGCTTAAGGTATTCGGGCCAATCACAACGCACTGGATAGCTGGCCAATCAGAGCACACCTCGCTTCCCAGAATGATGAGCTTTGTAAAAATCAATGCGTTTCAGAAAGGCGGAGCATAGAGGAGCAACAATAATGTACAGTATGTGGAAAATAATGTGTTTTTTGAACCTCGATCCGCATAAACACATTGTATTACATCAAATACACAAAATAATGTTCTTTTTAGCAATGTCATATGGCCCCTTTAAAATTACTTAAAATAAATTTGAAAGATGTTTGGCTGACAGAAAAATGTGCTGTGGGATTAAAAATGGAAGAATCTCTCTTAGATCTACTGATCCTATGTCCTTACATAGAATCACCTGAAAAACTAAAGTGAAATGCATTGTATCTAGCATTTATGGTAAAGATGATGACATCAGATGAACAATTCTGTTAAACAAAGTTTGTAGCAAGAGGTTCCTGTCAGTTCCTGTTCTCTTATTGTAAGTCAAATGAGGCAGATGACGGAGAATCTCACCTTTAGTCTGTAATGGCTCTTGTGCCCCCATCCCAGTCTTTGGGTTGTTATGCTGATTGGATCAGGAGTGCTTAAATGGGGCAGGTTGCTATACCTGAATACTTCATTTGCATGCTTTGTTTAAGGTCGTCACCCAGGTGCTTTGTCTCCACTCCTAAGCACTGCCCCCTAAATGTATATAAACTACAAAGTATCACGGCCTTAGTTAGGCTTTTGATGACTGCAGCGTCACGCAGAGAGTTCTCAATAAAGACCTCTGCTGAAGAGACCCAAGAGTCTCCTGGTCTTCGCTTCTGAGTTTCCAACAATACCCTGCATTACACGAAGATAAGAAATAACATTAATTTGTGCAGTTTAATGTGTTTGAAAGAAAATGCCTTCCAAAGAGCGCAATGACCATAAGTGTTTAAATTAGAATCCACTCCCGGTTATTACTCCCGGGGCGCTGCTCTGTGGCGACCCGCAGTGTGTTTCACGAACGGTGTTTGTTTGGTTTTAAGTGTTGCGTTAAGTGTAGCTGTTTTTAAATAGACTTTTTCCCTGTTTCATACACTGTTGATGTGGAGAATGCTTTGCAATTATGGTGTTTCATGGTTGGATTGCCAGACTTATTGTTTGGATTTTAAGTATTAATTTAATCAATGCACTAAATGCAGAAAACGCTGCAGGCGGTGTTATTCAGTATAGCTGAGAATTCTTGCTTCAGTACAAGTCTGCTGAGTGCACATCACACCACTGCATACAGGACTATCTTCAGTCTTCAGGCGAGGCAGCTCAAATTAAAAGAGAAGGAGACGAGGAAAGAGAGGCGGGAGCCGGCAGAGACCTGAAAGTTTGGGAAATAAATTACCTTTGCCTTACTGATTGAAACCTTACTGATTGATGCCCAGTCCCTGAGGGGGAAGAACTAACAGCAAATCTACGCTACCTGCACGAATATAGGAATGTGTGTGTGCTGGTAATAACAGAAACATGGTGGAACGAAACTATTCCGTCAAGTGAGGTACTATCAGTGTGTAAACTGCTGTATTAGGAAAACAAGACATTGGACAAGTGTTATGGTAACATCAAACGTGCTTTCTCTGCCTCCGTTTCACACCCACTGGCAGGATCTGACCACCGTTGTTTATCTTCCACCTAAATATCTTCTTGAAAGGGAAAAACCTCAGGTGAAGACTGTAAAGATTTGGAACGAAGAGATTATCAAAAGTCTCTTGAACAGCAGACAGTGTTAACTATATGGAAAACTTCAGCTATAATACCTGTTCCTAAAGTCAACAAACCATTAGAGGCGGGTGATTGCATTACCCTCTCGCGTGTTTAAGTGTGTGAAAGCATTGTTAAGAGCTACACAGCGGGGAAAACACAGCATTTATTGGACTGTTGGTTATCAGTCAAACAAGAGAGTAGATGATGCTATTTTAGCATTACTGCATGTTGTTTACTCACATCTTGATGTTTCCAAAAATCATGTGAAAATTATTTTTGATGATTTCTCTTCCACTTTTAATAATATCTTGCCCTCAGTCCTGGACAAAAGACTATATGCGGATTTTTCCCCAGATGAGGACTGATTTTGTGGTTGCAGGATTTCTTATGTAATAGGATTCAACGAGTGTGTGTGTGAGTGTGTGTGTGTGAGTGTGTGTGTGTGTGTGAGTGAGTGAGTGAGTGTGTGTGTGTGTGTGTGTGTGTGTGTGTGTGTGTGTGTGTGTGTGTGTGTGTGTGTGTGTGTGTGTGTGTGTGTGTGTGTGTGTGTGTATGTGTGTGTGTGTGATAAACAAATGATGAATGTTAGTTCTCCACAAGGCTGTGTTCTTTCACTTTTACTGTTCATTTTGTACACAAATAATTGTAGGAGTTCTTGTTCAGGGAAATGTTTATTAAATGTGCAGATGACACTGCATTAGTTATTCTGCTGTAAGGGGATGAGGACAGTCATGGACCCTATTTTGATGAATTTATCAATTGGTGTGACATATCAAATCTTAAGCTAAATGTTTTAAAAACTAAAGCCTCACCGAGTGTGACCAGATCCAGAGCGCTGAGGAGTACAGATGTCTTTGTCCGAGTCCTAAACTGAGGAGGATACGACTGCAGCTGTGGTCAGAAAGGGTCCGCAAAGGCTCTATTTTCTTAGAAAGATGGTGTCATTTAACGTAAGCCTTCCGTTGTTAAAAGTGTTTTATAATTATTTTATTGAAAGTGTTCTGACATTTGTATGACTTGCTGGTTTGGAAAAGCTTGAGGAATAAAAACATTAGTTGAGGAGAACTCTAAACGCTGTGAGTAAACTGAACACGTTTATCAGACCAGATGCTTTAGTGAAGCTTTGAAACGTACATCTGATAACATACATGCATCCGTTGTGTGATGAGTTTGAGCTTTCGCCTTCAGGTCGAAGATTAGGATGCCAATGTTTATTAAAAACAGGGGGAAAGTCCTTTTTACCATAAGCAGTGAAATGCTTAAATTAGATAGTGTTTTTTTTGTTTTTGTTTTTATACTTATAATTTGTGTCTTCGTTTATATGTTGAAATGTCTTTTTATTGTTTATGTTGAATTCCACTGAAACAAAATTTGCACAAGGGGATAAATAAAGTACTACTACTACTAATTAGTGAGAATCAATGGATTATGAATACTGTTTTGCTATTGTGTGAATAATTTATAATCATGGTTAATAAAATGTAACTGTAGACTGATTATGAGTATTTTCAAATGTAATATGATCAAATTGAAAGTACTTTTTGGAATCTGATTACATAATTTAGATTACATGTAACCAGTTACTTCCCATTTACTAAGCTTTTTGGAGATTTAAAGCATATTATCAATCAGCATCACTGCAGACAGGCTTTCCATCTAATATAAAACAGCACTGACCTGATCTAATAATAATAACAACAATAACAACAACAAGAAGTTATATTAACAATAATAAGTTATTGCTCTCCCACGTGTCTGATCTGTAAGATAAAGATAACCAGTTTACTGAATCTGAGGGTTTTCTTTCTTTCTTCTTCTTCTTCTTTTTTTATTTTTTTTGTTAAATTAACAAAAATATCACCCCAGCAGACATTCCAGTTGTTCTCTGCATCTTTTGTCTTAAAAAGCTTACATATTTTGATTCACAAATAAAAACAAACTAACACATAAACAGACTAATTTGCTGTTGTACCTCAGTTTGTGATTCTTGTGAAGAAGTGTCTCTGAAGGTCTAAATGACAAGGGTTAAAACAAAGAATCTTATTGGCCGAGGAGAAAGCGATTCGTTTTCTGATTGGTCCACAGCCCCCGCCGCTGTGACTCCGTCCTTTCTGTTCATCAAGTTTGGTTGAGTTGTTTAAGAGTTCATGTCAGACTTAAAGAAGCGTGAAAAACTCGCGCCTTCACACATTATGAGCGGTGAGTTCACTTTATAATATCTGAGTGTGTTCATTACCTTAATCAGTATTAACGACAACTGTACTTGATGACTTTAGTGCCATTTTTATATTGTCAAACACCGACATCAATTCGCCCAAAACACCAAATTATGTTGTTCGTGTGCCGCTGAAGTGATCATAAACCGCAATAATCGTCTCATAATCGCTAACAAGGTTCATCTGAGTTTGTTGTTTTTGTTTGTGGAGTAAGTGACCGTGATCTGGAGCTTGTTTGCTAAGTTGTGGAAGTTAAGTTGATCTTTACAGCGACCTACATCGAGTTAACTTATATAACACGAGAAACGATAAACAGCGCTGAACGAGAGCCAGAGAACAGACTTTAGCGATTATGATGAAGATGATGATTATGAAGAAGCGAATCATGAATATGAAAGTGTTTTAGTGAAGGAACATGGCCACTGAACGCGTGTCCGGACTCAGCTAATGCTGCTCTGCTAACTTTAAACCGGTTTGATCTGCTGCTCGGTGAACACCGAGAGATAAACACCGATCTGTGGTGAGTTTATTGAGTTTCTGTTGCCTGTGTGTCAGATCCACAGCAGAATGAAATGGCCGCGCTGCTGGACAACGACACGAGCTTCATTCAGAAGAGAAACTCCAGCACAGCTCAGGTAAGGGTGTGTGTGTGTGTGTGTGTGTGTGTGTGTGTGTTGAGTCCAGCTGTAGAGAGTGTGTGTGTGTGTGTGTGTGTGTGTGACAGCCCGTCTCTTCCTGCTCCGAGCAGCTCTGGTGGATGATGGGAGGGAACTGGGTGGATCAGGAAGGAGTGTCTGCTTTTTAAACTCTTTCTGGAAATAACACACAGCCCACGCTTCTGCAGTGATTGGAGACCAGAGCAGATTCTCCAGACCGATGTCGGTCTGAAACACTGTTGAAGTGTGTGTTTGTAGCTGCTCGCCTGAGGTTGTGCTGTTAGTGTGCTACGAGCGAGACGTCGTCTTGTAATGGTCAGGTTTCTCTTTCAGGTCAGTGACGGTCAGAGCAGAAGCCTGAAGATGGGTTTATTATTCATCTTTGACACAGATGCTCTTTAGTGAGGTCAGCTGGACCGTTCTTTGGTGATCTTTTGGCCGAATCTGTGTTTGTGTCGTTATCAGCACATGCTCCGCAGGCTCTGTCCATATGAGAAACAGAAGCGGGATTGGTTCATTTTTAGTTTTCTTTATTGGTTTTGTTTTAAAGTAGGTGACCTTATAGGCTAATTATAATTTCTGAAGTGGAAACTGGGCAATTTTCTTTTTATTTATTTCTCTTTTTTTCCTTTTTTGGTCCCTCAGATTCCAGATTTTCTAATAGTTGTATCTCAACCAAATCCTAACAGACCATACATCAATGGAAAGCTGATTTATTCAGCTTTCAGATGAATAATGTGTGTGTATAAATGAATAATGATGTATTAATGTGTGTGTATTATGTTTTTATATGCAAGTACACACACACACACACACACATCTGTGCACATGTGCATATAGGCTATATAATTATCGCAAAAAATCGCACACTGCCATTTAAAGAGTTCACCCAAAAATTTAAATTCAGTCATTAATTACTCGCCCTCATGTCGTTCCAAACCCGTAAGACCTTCGTTCATCGTCTGAACACACATTAATATATTTGTGATGAAATCCGAGCGCAAGGGGAACACAAACAGCGCTGGTTCGGTCCGGGGTACTCTCCAGTAACTCAGGAAGAAGAATTATCTTTTTTTTATTTGCGCACAAAAAGTATTCTCATAGCATCACTGATGTCACATGGATTATTTTAAGGATGTACTTGCTGTGTTTCTGAGTGTTGATCGTGTGAGGATCCTTGCTGTCTGAGGGTCAGAGAGAGCGCTCCGATTTCATCACAAATATATTCATGTGTGTTCAGAAGATGAACGAAGGTCTTACGGGTTTGGAACGACACGAGGGCGAGTAATTAATGACAAAGTTTAAATTTTTGGGTGAACTATCCCTTTAATAGGGGTCTTCAGTTTACCGGTGATATTAATAACTATGATTGGGACTGTCATATGTGTATTATAATGAGAACACTAGACAGAAATATAGACAGAAAATGAACAGGGGTCCACGCAGAAGGGAGGAGATCCTAAGAGAACAATGAAGATAGAAAACGGAATTAAACTGATGACTTCATATCGTTTTAAAGAATTAATTCACATGTCAATGAATATAGTTTGAGTATCAATCATATTTAGCTGTGCAGCAGGGGTCTAGAAGAGTTTCAGTAACGCTCTGATTGACTGAGAGACTGAATTTTGGTGAAAAATTATTTTTTGTTTTATTTAAAAAACATGTAGATGTTGTTTATATCAAAATTAAATCTTTCTCCTTTGACGTTCAAAGTTAAATAGAAATACTTTAACTACCATTTCTGTCCTCTAGTGTGATGTGGTGTGACGCACTTAAAAGAACCACGGATTTGTTTTTAGCTTAAAATATCTTTAAAAAAAAACATTTTTTGCAATAGGGGAGATACAAATATCACTCCACTTAAAATGGTATAATTTTCAGCAGTTTTGAACGGATAACAGCAAAGTTTGTCTTGAAACAAGTCATGGGGAAAAAATGGTTAATTATAATTTCATATTAAATAAAAAGCTCTATATGAAAATAAGTGTCTCACAATAAAGAGAAATCTCTCTCATGCTGTTTGTATGTTAAGATTTTTTAAATTAATTTTTTAATTAATTTTTGTCATGTCACACCGTAGGACACCTTTATGGTACGGTTGAGTAAAAATGTTTTAAAAAAACAATGAAAGAATTGACGAAGTTAGTGACCCTTTATGTTTTCTCAAAGATCAGACTCTACACTACATAAATATGTGCTTTATTTTTACTGGCTATTTGTCAACGACCCAGCGACACATTCTGACTAACTGGGTTCAAGATCACTTATATAAATAACTTTATATTTAAAATATTAACCTCATTACATTGTTATTATGAATTTAAATGCATTCATACCTCCTCTGAGCCTCGTTAAGTCTGTAAATATACCTAAATGCTAATTTGTGCTCTTCTGTAGTGCCAAGATGAATTTTGTTGATACTGGTGATAGGGCCGGGCGATATATCGAACACGATGATCACGCGCATCTCGTCAGTAAAGCCGGTGATTAGCAGTAAATCTCCATCACCTGCTTTCAGACGGAGCGGCAGTTAATACACAGAGCCGGAGTTCACTGACAAGCTGCACAATATCACGTTCATCATCGAAGACGAATCGCCTTCAAATATGAACACGGTTTAGCGTAGCTTGTCATTTCTGTTGACAGCGGTCGCTCTCTCTCTCGCTCGCTCGCTCAATTCAATTCAATATTGCTTTATTGGCATGACTGTAAAAAATACAATATTTCCAAAGCTTGAAATATATGTGGAGAAATATAATAACAATGAAAAGATCAAAATAATAGAATAAAAACCTTATAACAATATAAACTCAAATAAAGTGTAACAAATAAGCTCTTGCTCTCTCTCTCTCTCTCTCTCGCTCTTTCTCTCGCTCTTTCTCTCTCTCTCTCTTTCTCTCTCTCTCTCTCTCGCTCTTTCTCTCTCTCTCTCGCTCTCTCACTCTCTCTCTCTCGCTCTTCCTCGCTCTCTCTCTCTCTCTCTCTCTCTCTCTCTCTCTCTCTCTCTCTCTCTCTCTCTCTCGCTCTCTATAGGGCGTAACTGAAAGTTCACTGGCATATGCATCCCTTTTGTGCAGATACAAGTTGTAATGTTACGTCTGTTATGCATCTAATTTATGTGATTAATATCATAGGAAGTGTCCTAGAATGGGTTCACCTCAGGCAGCTATTCGTTTTTAGATGCTTCTTTTTTAATAACATTGCTGCATCATAATCATAATCTAACAGTGTTCTAATCATGTGTTCATGTTTTCATGTCATTTTTTTTTTTTAACATTCATTTTCATCACCCCCCCCCCTTTTTTTTTTTTTTTTGAAACCTATTGATGATCGAAATAAGAAATTTCCAAAAATGCCCATCCCTAATTGTAGGATTACCGTAGTGATTCAGGATAAGCCAAAAACACGGTTGGGAAAATTGATTCATGGTGTACTCGCTTACTATATACATTTTGTAAATTTCGAACACAAAAAAAGTTACGGACTGCAGCTTTAAGTAAAGATCATGTTTCATAAAGATATTTAGTAAGTTTCCTACTGTAAATATATCAAAACTTAATTTTTGAGTAGTAATATGCATTGCTAAGAACTAGAGATGTGCGGGTCTAGTCGACTACACGGTGCCGCTCCTGCTAGTCGACACTGAAATCAATAGTCGATTACACGAGAGAAAAAAATTACCATAATTTTAACGTTACATTTAAAACATTTTAACAATAATCTAAAATAAAACTTGAAAAATAATAAATATCAAAATATTTAAATATATAAATATTTTAAAAAGCGTATCTGGGCGGAAACATTTTTATCTCAGAGCTCGCGAGCGTTTTCTTCTCATCAGTTGCGCGAGCTCGAAATGACCAGCGAAGATCCAGCAAGGTGTGGGATTATTTGAATTAGAAGGAAACGGAAAAGTTGTGTGTAAACTGTGTAAATGTCAAATTGGCTCACAATAACTCTACTGGAGCAATGCGTAATCATATTCAATACAGGCACGTATATGTTAGCTTGGAGGCTAGCCATAGCCTGCAAATATCAATCATGTCATACACTACAACCCGCTGTTGTGGTCCGCGATCCCATCCACGCCGTCTATTTCTCTAAGACCCACTTCGGTGCTGGTGCGGGATTTTTTTTTTTTTTAACTTCAGTTCCTGCCGAGAGCAGAATCGCCTCTAGTCCGTCTTTCACCAGACCACGTTAACATGTTAAATTCACTGAACAAACGCACATGGTCTGAGTGAGTAAAACAAGCATTGTTTTGTTTTTAGACAATATAGCCAACATGAAGTACATTTTTAAAAGCCGTTTTAATGCTATTCCTTGATAAACTTTCCTGCTGTTTTTGACTTGTGTTTTAATATGTTGGCTAACATTTATATGAAAATGAAGAATTCTTTCAGTCTATTTTCCATTTCTGCATTGCTCCAGCTGATCTGAAAAAAACATTTTAGAGATGCAGAAGTGGCACAGAAGCTGCATTTGAAGTGACATTAACACTGCAGTTACAATGTATTTATATAAAATGGCAAATACAGAAATATGAAATGTTGGAAAAAAAATATTTTATAGGACTACTTTTAAATGGGAAACTAAAACCTCCAGTAGGTGGCAGTCGTTCGTAATGATTTATTGACCGAATCACTCATCAGAAACATCTGAGCAAAAGCAGTCACTGTTGCTAATATTATTAATTTATTTAAGCTGCTAATTTTTGTAAAATCTTTTCAGTCCCTCTCTCTAGATAGTGCAAATAATGTGCAGCACCTCATTTTCAGATGTATTAAACATACTGTAATGTTAAACAGCATTACAGCATTACAATGAAGGTAAATTATTTAAGGTTAATAAGTTTCACTAACCTTCGTGTACTCTGCAAAAGACTTGGGATGCGTCCGAGTTGCTCTTTTTATTTATTTTTAAGAGATTGTTGCGGTTAAACGTTGTATGTAAATCCATTGTATCCATTGAACAGACCATTGCAAATTAAAAACAAACTGAATCAGACGCGTGTTTGAACTGAAGCATTAGAAAATGCACAATAATAACATATATGGCATATAAGGTGCGGATTCTACACAGTATTCTGTGCCCTTAAAGGGCACCGATGAATGGCGACAGGACAAAAAAGACGTTATTGTATTGTTTATTTGCAGGCACAAGTGTTCGAACATTTTAGTGACTGCCCCACATACAACATACATTACACCGTAATGACGATACTACCATTTAAAAAAATATAATACTACCTAGTACCTTTCACGTTATGAACAACCCTTTAGAAACCTGAATCCTTTCCTCGTGATCTGTTTGCTCGTCTTTCTTCACATGGTAGCGTCTCAGTCTCATGCGGTGAGTAGACCACGCCCACGTATTTACATTTCACGGTAAACACAAACTAAAAATAAAACAATTGTTGCGGTTGATATTTTATTTTGATAAAAGTAATGTTTAGGTGACAATTCTTGTTTATTTCAATACAACTGCAAGTAATACTGTCCTAACTAATATGTAAGAAAATCCCAATCTTTTAATAAAATTAGAACAAAGAAAATAATTTCAAGCAACAAGATGACTAAATATATGTAAATGAAATGAGGAGTGCTTTAACTTTTTTAGGAAGGTCTATAACAAGTCAAATAAAATGCAGATTATTCTTCAGTGCATGAGATAAATATAAAATAATTCTCATTAAAGCTAATTATTCAGTTAAGAGAGGTGAGTGATTTTCTTTAATTGTGTGATTAATGTAAATGACACAGACAGCAGCAGGCGTATCAGGCTGCTGTTACTTTAAGAGCTGATGAGAGAAGGAACTTGTTTCAGTGCAATGTGTGAGTGCTGAGTTAAGATTGTATGAAAGTTAGGGCTGGGCGGTAGATCAAGTTTGTACGATATATCGGTATATTCTTTATAAGCGATGCGCTATGAAGCAATACCGTTAATATCGATACACAATAGTTTGATACGAGCGCATCTGAAAATATTCTATGGAGGACACAGCTCCCTACTGCTGCAGAGAAAGTGCATAATACAATTTGTTCTAAACATGTGACAAGCTTTATATGAAGGGCTTTAAAAAAAACTCGTAAGATATAGAAGCCTGCAGTTTATAGTTTAGGTTTAAAGCGGCTCGCGCTCGGCCCGTCAGATGCTCTGACAGAAAGGCTGTGTGCCGCTGACAGACGCTGATTAATGTGTCTGAGACGTGCTGTTGTCCTTAATGCATAACTTGCATTTCACAGGTTTATTCTCCATCTGTAAATGTTAGAAAGCCAAGGAAATATTTCCATTTTGCTGTCAGAAGTGCGTGAGCTTTTGCTTTGTGATTCTCCGCTAAACTTCACAGACTTCATTTAGAACGAGCCAAACAGACGGAGCAATGAAATAGGAGCGCAATAACTCTGACTAAAATATACATTTTGCTGAAATATTTGTAGTTGGACAATAAATGTGACGTATGTAGAATTTTAAACCTACAAGTAAGTGTATTTGTATGATAGCACTAACTGTAAAGTGTAATGGGGTAATCAAAATAGCCTTTTTACTCAATTAGTCTGTGCTTTTTTTTATTATTTTCATTTTTAATTAAGTAAATTTAATTTCTGCTTTAAAAGCATTATTTTTGTTTTTAGATTGCAATGTTACAATGTTAGAATGTAATGTGATTTTTACACATAATATATGCCACACATTCACTTTATTTGTTTAATCCAAGTACAAAATACAGAGATATATACCGTATACCGTACATTAGCCAAAAAATACCGAGATATGAATTTTTGCTCATATCGCCCAGCCCTAGTGAAAGTTGAACCTGGCAAGGCTTAGATTAACTTCTGTGACAACACAACACTGCAGTGTCACATGAGTGTAGTCACGATAGAGACGTCATTAGAGCCAGGAGTCTAAGGGAAAATCCTCCAGGCCACTTGCTTTGGTCTGGACCAAATGCAATGTTGATTTGTTTCTTTTTGGGTGGGGGGTGTTGGGGGTTGGGTGTGGTTCGCTTTCACACTGCCCCTTTTGCAAGTGAACCAGAAATTGTAAACAGAACCACATGTGTGTTAAGGTCATCCACTCATGGTTCATCCATTCAACCGCACCAGAGTTCATTTGGAAGCGGACCGAAACCACTTCTTCAGCTGGGTCTCTGTGCGGTGGTTTGGTCCTGCTGTATAACTGCTGTATTCACACCTGCCCAAAAGATCCACACCAAGAGTGGAAACGAACTTGAGTTCGATCTAATCAAACCAAACAAGACAGGTGTGAATACACGCTATGTGTGGGGAATCGCTGGACAGAAAGATATTCACCGGATAAATCATTCATTTAAATGTTAGCACACGATATTTAAAGATGTGTAATATGAAGTGGCCTCATTGTTATTGTTGTTGTCTGCTTTTGAAATGCATTAAATTAGCTGGTGTAATTAAAAAAAAAAAAAAAAAAAAAAATTGCAGCAACAGTGATTTCTGAAATGTGTCTAAAGCATATTTCTCTCTGCAGGACTCGCAGCAGCCGTCCCCTTTAGCGCTGCTGGCTGCCACCTGCAGTCGGATCGATGAAAACGACGCGGCAGAACAACAGTCGCGTCAGAACCAGGACGCACAGCTGGAGCTCCAGCAGCCCCATCTGTCCCACAGCGCTAACGGCTGGCACGTGGTCCCGGTGTCCAACAGCACCTCCAGCTCCGCCGCGGAGGACCGGAGCCGAGGCGGAGCCCTGCTGCAGCCGCAGTACGTGATGGCCTCCTCGCAGAGCCTGCAGAGCCAGCCGGTGTTCACCACGCTCTCTGGGGTCATGCCGAGCGTCCAGTACCAGGTGATCCCGCAGTTCCAGACCGTGGACGGACAGCAGCTGCAGTTCACTCAGACCGCTCCGGAGGTGTCAACAGCAGCGGGGCAGTTTCAGCTGGTGTCCTCTCCCAGCGGCAATCAGCAGCTCATCGCTGCCCCCACCAGCAGAGCTTCTGGAAACATCCTGACAGTCCCTGGACTCTTCCAGCAGGCCATCCCGCTGCAGAACATCAGCCTGGGCGGTGCGGTGCTGCCCAATCAGGCGCAGTTCCTGACCAACATGCCGCTCAACGCCAACATCACGCTCCTCCCGGTGGGCTCTGTAGGAGACGCGAACACCTCAGGAGCTCCTCAGCAGCTGTTCCAGACCAGCGTATCGTCCACCACAGCAGCGGAGTACTGCACCACCGCCACCAGCACTCAGACGACTGCGCCGGGGGTCGTAACGCTAGCCCAGAGCAACACCGCAGAGCCCGGGAAGTCCTTCCAGAACACGCCCGTAGACGGACAGAAAGCCAGTCAAGCTCAGATCATGATTCAGCCGCAGCAGGTGCTGCAAAGCGTCTCGGCCGGCGGCCAGGTGTTCGCCACGCAGAGTCTGTCTCAGGACGGAGTGCAGAACGTTCAGATCCAGACCATCGCCAATGGCAGCCCCATCCTGATCCGCACCGTCGGGCCCAACGGACAGGTCAGCTGGCAGACGCTTCAGCTGCAGAGCCCTGCTAACACCCAGATCACGCTAGCACAGCCCGGCACGCTCTCGGGCCTGCAGACCATCAACCTGAACACGCTGGGAAACACGGGGCTGCAGATGCACCAGCTGCAGGGGGTTCCCATCACCATCGCCAACACAGCGGGTGAGTCTGCTTCAGTTCCCTGAATTTGATTTGAGAATGAATTCCCTCTTAGGTGAAAACTCACTAGAAAAACAAAGTTCTTTAAGACCCGCGGGACTGTTTGTAATAAAGATTTAATTTAAAATATTTGTGATAGCCTAACACAAGAAAAGTAGGCTATATGCTGTGTTTAAATGTGTTTCCACTTGCTTCAGCAACATAATATACAAATCTATAACCAAATGCATTTAATACGTTGTTTATATTAATTGAGTTTAAACGTGAATGTCTATGAAAGATTGTGTAACTGTACTGTATGGCTGCCACTAACGACTATTTTTATTTCGATTAATCTATCGACTAATTGATCGATTAATCTAAATGATTAATTCCCCACCAAAAAAAAAACAATTTTACTTTAGAATATTTTATTAAACCAAATGAAATCCAAATTTCTATTAAATCCTTTTTTTAAAGCAAAAGTAAAGTGCAACAGAGTGCAAGAAGCAAGTGTGCATCTCAGTCCAAATCACTGAAATAAAAGTTCAGTATTATAGTGTCAGAATGACCACATATCCTCTAGAGATGTGCGGGTCTAGTCGACTACACTGTGCCGCTCCTGCTAGTCGACACTGAAATCAGTAGTCGATTACACGAGAGAAACGTTAACATGTTAAATTCACTGAACAAATGCACATGGTCTGAGTGAGTAAAACAAGCATTGTTTTTAGACAATATAGCCAACATGAAGTACATTTTTAAAAGCCGTTTTAATGCTATTCCTTGATTTAAACTTTCCTATTTTTGACTTGTTTTAATATGTTGGTTCACGTTATATGAAAATGAAGAATCTGTCAGTCTATTTTCCATTTCTGCGTTGCTCCAGCTGATCTGAATAAATAATCTGCACTGGTTTAAGTTGAGTGTAAGCTCTTCCTTATTTATTTAACGACCACCTAAAATTAAATGATGATAACGTGAGGCAAGCATACGGCATAATCGTGACCTATTTTTAGCAGATTTCATTGAGGGATTTGACTTTGTGATGCAAAGATTAAGTATTTCAAGTGTAGGCTGTTATACATGCACAGTTTTTTTTTCTTTTGCCATTTTCTTTGGGTTTCTAGCTTTTAGACTAGTCGACTAGTCGGATACAAAACAAACTAGTCGTAGCGCACATCCCCAATATCCACGTGTTCTAGTCTACTAATAATTAAAATTATATTCAAAAAACACTTTTTAAAGGAGTATTTACCAGAAATAGTATTTACCAGAATTTATTTAGGTGAAAAATGTAAATGTGCAGTACTTCTGAAAAAATAAAAATTGGAGATGCTTTTGATTATTAAAAGAAAGAGAGTATAGAAAAATGAAAATGGGGAAAAAAAACTGAATTTGGAAATGAACCGATTTCATAGGGCCTTATAATTATAATAAAAATAGATTTAAGTGAACAATAGCTTTTCAAATGACATATATATATATATATATATATATATATGTATGTATATGTATATAGCAATAGCAATGGTGCAATAATAATTAGTTTAAATAAAGTATCAAAAGCAAGAAATCATATGGTTTTATTGAACAAAATTGTTAAAATACATAGTATTATAAACAATAGAGCTAATGTACATTACGCATAACAAGAAAGGCCTGCCGGGGGCGCTAATGGCCTGATGATTATTACACATTACTGCGCGATCTAATCCTTGTTTAATATTGACCACGAACCATTTAATTTAAATGTCCACTTAATCTTTAATATTTAGCCATTTCTTTAGGACAGAAATGCTGTAGCCGCTGTAATTAAATGAATATGTGGACATCAGAACCTGTAAACTCAGAGTGAGGGTTTGAGCTTTTATCTTGAAACCACGATGTATTCTCTTGTGTTTGTGTGATTTACTTTACAAATCTGATGAAATGACTCACGTTGCGTTTTCAGATGAACGTTATAATAAACCCAAACTCACAACAACACGCAGAGACTGAGTTTGAGATGCTCCACACGTGTAAATGATAACCGTTTCTGTGAGACGCATGTACGTGACCTACACGCATGTAAATAATTAAAGCGCATATTAGGGCTGCAACCATTAGACGACATTATCGATAACGTCGACAATAAAAAATTGTCGACAAATATTTTTGTTGTCGAGTAATCGTTTGATCTCATATGACCTAATGTAAGAGCCTGCAATACTGCGGTTCGACCAGTGCGGCGCTGTAGCGCAAGACTGTAATTCAGCTCTCCTGGATGAAGTTTAAGAGAAGAAGACAGACATAGCGCTTCAGAGAAAATGCATCAGAACTTGAGCGGCGTTTGGATGAATATGGAAATATATATTGCGCGCTTTCCTCTCAGTAACGAAATAAACACAACAAAAACTGACAGCAGTGTGAAAGCAGCAGTTAAAAATGCATCTGATTACAACGATGTGGATGTTTGCATGAGTTCTGCTTCTCAGTAACATGATGTGACCGGACTTTACTGGAGTAACGTTACGTTTATTTATATACTACTTTATGCAATAGATAGCCTTAATTCAAGCAGCTTTATCGTATTAAACATGAAAAACCAGAGTCAGTGTCGCTTTCAGTTAGAATTACAACTTGATTTTCTGTAAAGCAGCTCTCCAGTGTGGAGCTAGCTAATGATAAAATCTTTTTATTAGTGGGGAAAAATAATTTCATTAAAGTGATAGTTTGGTCTACAGAGATCAAAGCTTGATCTAGCTCAGGACTGTTTTGGTTATCATAACCCTATAAGGTATTTTAAGACATTATGTTGTGAATAAAATAGTTTATCCAAAGCGTCTTATCACGTACCTTTATTTTGTTTTTTATCTATATGACTTACAAAAGGAGATGTTAGGCAGAATGTGAAAGATGTGTCATTCAGTTACTTTTCCATGTAGCTAATTAAATGGTGAAAGAGTGACTCTGTCTGTGATCTCATTTTGTGTGCCAAATACATCTATTTGTATAATGAATTGGTAACACTTTACAATAATGTATAATTTGTTATCATTAATGTATTAATTAACATCAATTAACAATGCATTTATTACATTTAACTATTAATCTTTGTTAATGTTGGTTAACAAAAATACAGTTGTTCATTGTTTGTTCATGTTAGTTCACAGTGCATTTATGTTAAAAAACACAACTTGTGATTTTAATATTGCATTAGTAAATGCTGAAATTAAGAACTAAGATTAACAAAGGCTGTAGAAGTATTGTTCATTCTTAGTTCATGTTAACTAATGAACCTTATTGTAAAGTGTTACCAATTAATTGTATAATAATTGTAATTACATAATATGCTTTTCTAAAGCTGAAGTGACCTTTATTTATGTTAGTGTGAATATGTGTAACTTAATATTTTAACTAGTTGCAAAAGCTGAATAATCAAACAAAGTCTACTGATTAATCAGTGAAATAATCGGCGATTAGTCGATTAATCGTTCTAATAATCGTTAGATTAATCGATTATCAAAATAATCGTTTGTTGCAGCCCTAGTGCATATACTCTTAGAATTCGCATATAATTATTTAATTAAATCATAGCATTTGTAAATTCACAATTACGCTTAAATATGATTTTTAAATGGGTTTAATATATCGTGCAGCCTTGGAAAATAGTCTAATAATGTGTTTTATGGATTCTTGTCTGTGAAATGCGCCCCTTTTTGCCGGTTACTCGACGCCAGCAAAATTAATTTGACGATTTTTAAAAGTCGACTAAAATCGACGAATCGCGACAGCCCTACTGTACTGTGATAAAAGAGGATCACAATGCTGAAAAATCACTTTCAGTATAGGCTAACAACGTTTGGATTTGAAATCAAAATAATGGATGAATGTTGTGTCTGTGGTAAACAGCCGCGGATCAGGAGCGTCCCGTGTGAAACACAACGAGTCTGTGCTGCTTCTGCACCGCACACGTAACGCATACGGACTGCGTACGCACTGCAAACGGAGGATGTGTGAAAGCACAACGAGTCCGTGCTGCTTCTGTAACGCATACGGACTGCGTACGCACTGCAAACGGAGGATGTGTGAAAGCATAACGAGTCCGTGCTGCTTCTGCACCGCACACGTAACACATACGGACTGCGTACGCACTGCAAGCGGAGGATGTGTGATACACAACGAGTCCGTGCTGCTTCTGCACCGCACACGTAACGCATACGGACTGCGTACGCACTGCAAACGGAGGATGTGTGAAAGCACAACGAGTCCGTGCTGCTTCTGTAACGCATACGGACTGCGTACGCACTGCAAGCGGAGGATGTGTGATACACAACGAGTCCGTGCTGCTTCTGCACCGCACACGTAACACATACGGACTGCGTACGCACTGCAAGCGGAGGATGTGTGAAACACAACGAGTCCGTGCTGCTTCTGCACCGCACACGTAACACATACGGACTGCGTATGCACTGCAAACGGAGGATGTGTGAAAGCACAACGAGTCCGTGCTGCTTCTGCACCGCACACGTAACGCATACGGACTGCGTACGCACTGCAAACGGAGGATGTGTGATACACAACGAGTCCGTGCTGCTTCTGTAACGCATACGGACTGCGTACGCACTGCAAACGGAGGATGTGTGAAAGCACAACGAGTCCGTGCTGCTTCTGTAACGCATACGGACTGCGTACGCACTGCAAACGGAGGATGTGTGAAACACAACGAGTCCGTGCTGCTTCTGCACCGCACACGTAACGCATACGGACTGCGTACGCACTGCAAACGGAGCATGTGTGAAACACAACGAGTCCGTGCTGCTTCTGCACCGCACACGTAACGCATACGGACTGCGTACGCACTGCAAACGGAGGATGTGTGAAAGCACAACGAGTCCGTGCTGCTTCTGTAACGCATACGGACTGCGTACGCACTGCAAACGGAGGATGTGTGATACACAACGAGTCCGTGCTGCTTCTGCACCGCACACGTAACACATACGGACTGCGTACGCACTGCAAGCGGAGGATGTGTGATACACAACGAGTCCGTGCTGCTTCTGCACCGCACACGTAACACATACGGACTGCGTACGCACTGCAAACGGAGGATGTGTGAAAGCACAACGAGTCCGTGCTGCTTCTGTAACGCATACGGACTGCGTACGCACTGCAAACGGAGGATGTGTGATACACAACGAGTCCGTGCTGCTTCTGCACCGCACACGTAACGCATACAGACTGCGTACGCACTGCAAACGGAGGATGTGTGAAAGCACAACGAGTCCGTGCTGCTTCTGTAATGCATACGGACTGCGTACGCACTGCAAACGGAGGATGTGTGATACACAACGAGTCCGTGCTGCTTCTGCACCGCACACGTAACGCATACGGACTGCGTACGCACTGCAAACGGAGGATGTGTGATACACAACGAGTCCGTGCTGCTTCTGCACCGCACACGTAACGCATACGGACTGCGTACGCACTGCAAACGGAGGATGTGTGAAACACAACGAGTCCGTGCTGCTTCTGCACCGCACACGTAACGCATACGGACTGCGTACGCACTGCAAACGGAGGATGTGTGAAACACAACGAGTCCGTGCTGCTTCTGCACCGCACACGTAACACATACGGACTGCGTACGCACTGCAAGCGGAGGATGTGTGATACACAACGAGTCCGTGCTGCTTCTGCACCGCACACGTAACGCATACAGACTGCGTACGCACTGCAAACGGAGGATGTGTGAAAGCACAACGAGTCCGTGCTGCTTCTGTAATGCATACGGACTGCGTACGCACTGCAAACGGAGGATGTGTGATACACAACGAGTCCGTGCTGCTTCTGCACCGCACACGTAACGCATACGGACTGCGTACGCACTGCAAACGGAGGATGTGTGAAAGCACAACGAGTCCGTGCTGCTTCTGTAATGCATACGGACTGCGTACGCACTGCAAACGGAGGATGTGTGATACACAACGAGTCCGTGCTGCTTCTGCACCGCACACGTAACGCATACGGACTGCGTACGCACTGCAAACGGAGGATGTGTGATACACAACGAGTCCGTGCTGCTTCTGCACCGCACACGTAACGCATACGGACTGCGTACGCACTGCAAACGGAGGATGTGTGAAACACAACGAGTCCGTGCTGCTTCTGCACCGCACACGTAACGCATACGGACTGCGTACGCACTGCAAACGGAGGATGTGTGAAACACAACGAGTCCGTGCTGCTTCTGCACCGCACACGTAACACATACGGACTGCGTACGCACTGCAAGCGGAGGATGTGTGATACACAACGAGTCCGTGCTGCTTCTGCACCGCACACGTAACACATACGGACTGCGTACGCACTGCAAACGGAGGATGTGTGAAACACAACGAGTCCGTGCTGCTTCTGCACCGCACACGTAACACATACGGACTGCGTACGCACTGCAAACGGAGGATGTGTGAAACACAACGAGTCCGTGCTGCTTCTGCACCGCACACGTAACGCATACGGACTGCGTACGCACTGCAAACGGAGGATGTGTGAAACACAACGAGTCTGTGCTGCTTCTGCACCGCACACGTAACACATACGGACTGCGTACGCACTGCAAACGGAGGATGTGTGATACACAACGAGTCCGTGCTGCTTCTGCACCGCACACGCAACACATACGGACTGCGTACGCACTGCAAGCTGAGGATGTGTGAAACACAACGAGTCCGTGCTGCTTCTGTAACACATACGGACTGCGTACGCACTGCAAACGGAGGATGTGTGATACACAACGAGTCCGTGCTGCTTCTGCACCGCACACGTAACACATACGGACTGCGTACGCACTGCAAACGGAGGATGTGTGATACACAACGAGTCTGTGCTGCTTCTGCACCGCACACGTAACACATACGGACTGCGTACGCACTGCAAACGGAGGATGTGTGAAACACAACGAGTCCGTGCTGCTTCTGCACCGCACACGTAACGCATACGGACTGCGTACGCACTGCAAACGGAGGATGTGTGAAACACAACGAGTCCGTGCTGCTTCTGCACCGCACACGTAACACATACGGACTGCGTACGCACTGCAAGCTGAGGATGTGTGAAACACAACGAGTCCGTGCTGCTTCTGTAACACATACGGACTGCGTACGCACTGCAAACGGAGGATGTGTGATACACAACGAGTCCGTGCTGCTTCTGCACCGCACACGTAACACATACGGACTGCGTACGCACTGCAAACGGAGGATGTGTGAAACACAACGAGTCCGTGCTGCTTCTGCACCGCACACGTAACACATACGGACTGCGTACGCACTGCAAGCGGAGGATGTGTGAAACACAACGAGTCCGTGCTGCTTCTGCACCGCACACGCAACACATACGGACTGCGTACGCACTGCAAACGGAGGATGTGTGAAACACAACGAGTCCGTGCTGCTTCTGCACCGCACACGTAACACATACGGACTGCGTACGCACTGCAAGCTGAGGATGTGTGAAACACAACGAGTCCGTGCTGCTTCTGTAACACATACGGACTGCGTACGCACTGCAAGCGGAGGATGTGTGATACACAACGAGTCCGTGCTGCTTCTGCACCGCACACGTAACGCATACGGACTGCGTACGCACTGCAAACGGAGGATGTGTGATACACAACGAGCACAACGGACTGCTTTCATCTGTGGCTGTTCACCACAAACGTTTATACGTTATTTTGATTTCAAATCCAAACATTGTCACTGAAAAAACTTTTTCAGCATTCTGATTATTTTTTACACATTACAGTAAAACAATCTTTCATAGACGTGTTTAAACTAGTGCTGTCAAATTTAGCGCATTAACGCAGGCGATTTAATTTTTTTATTTTAACGCGTTAAGAATATTTAACGCAGGGGCGGGTCTAACTGCTGCCTCTGTCTCTTTTTCTTGCTAATTTAGTCTTTACGAGCACATCAAACAGGAGACGTTTCAGATGCGCACTCCACTTCATCTCAGCGGCAGGCGCGAGTCAAACGAGTGCAGAAACTGTACTGTACCCGGCACGCGCTCTTCAATTGCACACACAAAGGCACAGGCGTGTGCTGTAGCATTTATCATTTCATATCAAAGCGCGAAAGAAACGACGTGCATGCAATGTCATGATCAGTTTCATGAAGGCGATTAAAGCTGCCTTAAAAGTGTGCATGCATATATTCTGAGTCACATTTAAGAACATGTCTCTGAAAGGGTTTTCAAAACTGTCCTGGAGCTCAGCACGGCCTCCTCATCTAACGCACCCGATTCAACTCATCAGCTCATTAATAGAGACTTTAAGACCAGAAGTGGGTCCAAAAAGGTAAAGAGAGTTGAGAGAAAATGCGATGCATGTCAGATCCGCGTCACGTTCAGCAGCGACAGCTCTTAAAGAAACAGCACCCAAAATAACCTATTAACCAGCTGTTGTGATGTCTGTTCATCAAAGAACAAAAGAGGAAATCTATAACTTTTATAGCTTTAAGGATTCATCTATATTTAATTTAGAATTTAGTGTTTGATAACTTTATTCAATTTCTGTATATTTCCTACTTGCTGAAGGGCACAGGTTGCTAAATATGACATTGGTTATAATGCGCTTATGTAAAGATTGTTTAAAGTTCACTTAAATTAGAAGTTATTTTATTAAAGTGTAATAAATATTAAAATTGATAGTGGTGAAATATTAGGGAAAAAAGAACGATTTTAGAGGCATCAGCAAAGAACGATTTTAGAGGCATTTTATGACGGCCTTCAGTCATAAAAGATGCCATTAAACAAATATACTCTCTTTATGATGTTTCTACATTAATTTGAAGATTAAATGTGAAATTATTGCAATATAAAAGTATATTTAAAAAGTTTAATGTTAGGTGGGATTAATCGCGATTAATTTCAGAAAAAACATGCGATTAATTAGTTATTTTTTTTAATCGATTGACAGCATTAGTTTAAACAATAAATATAAGCAAAGCAACACATTCAATGCTGTTTACTTTTGCATTTCCTCTAGGGTTAAATATTAATTTGCTCAAGTGGCGAAACATTTAAACTACTTTTCTTACGTTATCACAAACTTTGACAGAAACAGTCGGCTGTACTGCCTTTTCTTTTGCATTTAAATCTTTATTACAAGCAATCCTGCGGTTCACAAAGAACTCTGTTTTTCTGCCTCCAAGAGTACCATTATTACTGCCCTACCTATTATTACTGCTCTTTCCCTCTAACCCTAGCTGTGAAACACAGTAGACTTTAATTATATGAATTTAAGGTGTTATTACTACATTTTCGTGTCAATCCATGTTCATATTTACTGCAAACATTGCGCTGTTACTTTAATTCAGCGCGTGCAGTGGAAGCGATCTCTGCTCCGCTCCTGGACCGCAGTGTGAACGCTCTGATCGAGCGGATGTGAACCTGGCGGTGTGTGTGTGTGTGTGTGTGTGTGTGCTGTGTGCTGTGAGTGTGCATGAGCGCTGAATCATTTAAACACTGGCAAGAATGAAAAAGAAATGCAGTTTATAAACTATAGTATAAGACGCTGCAGCAGGACGATGGTGTGGTCACTCTTCGATCAGGATCTGGTGATTTTCAGAGTCAGTAGAAAGGTCTCTTTAATGTCATAAGTTATTAGAGTTATGTGATCTTAATTGCCTGCCATCTTTGAACCATAAATGTTTTAAATTTCTTCATATTTCTTTTAGTTAAATTTTAAGTTAAACCCTAACTTTTATTTTGGCGGGTTGTTGTAAAGACCTTCTGTCTCGTGTCTGCCTCTGCTTGTTAACTGGATGTTGAGACGTGGCCAAAGTTCTTGATTTTATGATGTCGCATGTCTGTAGAATTGACTGTTTCTAGTGTGACACCGAACACAGCTGTGCACACCTGAGAGCAGATGTGGAAGTGTGTGCAGTGTAAGGCATTATTTGTCGTGCGCAGGCTGATGAACGCAGTTATTTCTGCTTGTTGTGAGATCAGGATCAGAGCGTCTTCAGTGGGAGCCGCTGCAGCGATCTCTTCTGGCGGTTTTGATGATTACTCCTTGTTTCCGAGCCGTGTGTGTGATTGTGGTGTTTGCTCTGCAGGGGACGTGAGCGGGTCGGCGGGGGACGCTCTGGAGGACAGCGGGGCGCTGGAGGAGAATGTGGAGAGCAGCCCGACGCCCAGCAGCAGACGCACACGCAGAGAAGCCTGCACCTGCCCTTACTGCAAAGACGGAGAGGGACGGTACGCTGCTCCTCATCTCACGCCGGCTTCAGCACACACTGCAGGACAGTTCACTAGCTAGTGCTTGCTGTAGAGGATCAGTGTGTACTGTATATTATAGCTTCAGCATTGTGCCAGCGCTAGTTTTAGTACATATCTCCCAGCTTTATGGTCATCTGCATGCTAGTGTACTTCTAAACGTTGACACAATTTGGTTTCTTTAGATATATGGTTTTGAAGTCTACAGTCTTTCTTGACCAAATAAATAGGCCTGAATATAAAACAATACAGATTAATCCTTGTTAAAGCTGTGTTTTGTAGTTTGATTAGACAGCAGCAGGTATTTATAGGCTGCTGTCACTTTAAGACCTGATGCACGGGTCCAATATAATGATACGCATCACCAACTGTGTTTCCTGTATTATTTGTGTCCTTCGATCCTTGAAAGGTGTTATATAAACAACATTATTATTAACTAGAATACTTGATGGGATGGGTATTTTGACAGTTTTATTTTCACTGGACCAGCCCAGGTCACAGATCTCTACGGCCAGCTGTAGACCGGTCATCATCAGATCAGCCGCAGCTCTGCCTTCTTCTGTCAGTCTTTCTTAAACTGTCGTCTCACCTGGGTTTCTCTCAGCAGTGACCCCAGTAAGAAGAAGCAGCACATCTGTCATATTCCCGGCTGTGAGAAGGTGTATGGGAAGACGTCTCACCTGCGAGCACACCTGCGCTGGCACACCGGAGAGCGGCCCTTCGTCTGCTCCTGGTCCTTCTGCGGGAAGCGCTTCACTCGCTCCGATGAGCTGCAGCGGCACAAGAGAACACACACAGGTGAGTTTCACACGCTTGCAGAGCTCCCTGTGTGTGTGTGTGTGTGTGTGTGTGTGTGTGTGTGTGTGTGTGTGTATGTGCGTGTCTCAGGTAAGAGAGATTTGGTGTATGTTGTAAATATAGCCATGCAGATTGCAGAAACCTATGAAGTTGTTGACAAAAAAAAAAAACGTTTGAACAAGAAAATAAAGAGCTGGATGTACTTGGTGATTTTAGAGAGTAATTTGGACAAAACAGTGAAGGGGAAAAAGAAATGTCCGTCTTCAACCGAAGTGATTTTGTAGAGCTGAATCAGTGATGTTTGTTTCTTCACTGCTGTGTTTGACTGCGTCGGAGTCTGTTTTAACCTCACGAGGTAAACGTGTCAGCTGTGTGGAGTAGGGTTGTGCCGTAGACTAGAGCGGGGGTCTTCCTGATATTTCATTTATTCATTTCATTCGGGAACTACTTTTTAAAAATGAAAGCGGCTGAGAGTTAGCAATGTTATACAGTAGGGCTGGGCAAAAAAATTGATTTTTCGATTAATCGTTTTTTTTTTTTTAAATGACGTCAATTCGATATCGATTCTCAAAAGCCACAAAACGATCTTTTCCTGTATTTATTTCAGCAAACATTTAAAACAAGATCTGCTTAATGTGAGTCTCATCATTAGTCTTGTCCACTAGATGTCACCCTTATTTACCGATGTTACAGCAGAAAGCCCGTCATTGATTCAGAGCTCATCATGGCCGAGATACTGTTGATGAGAACCAAGAACAAAGTAATACGTGTGATATGCAATGCTCAGGTAAAATTATATAGTAATACTACAAATCTGCGGAAGCATTTGACATCACGCATAAGGCGCCATGATTTCCGCAATGAATGAATAGCAGATGGAGCAGACGCATTATTTTGTTTACTACACGCTTACTAAAGCGCGGACGACGCTCGCGGTGTTTTCAGCTTCTGCCGTCTCACTATTTGACGATAAAACACAAGAATATCATCTCCAGCTGCTCTGAGGGTCACTTCATTAGCGTTGTGCTGTTTAATTTGAGATCTACCATCACATCACATTCACAGCAGCTGCAAGTTCCTCACGGCAACCCGCCAAAATAAAAGTTTAGTTTAACCTGCAAAAACTTTCAGAAATATTAGTATTTAGCAGTCTTAAGACTCAGTGTAACACTATTGCTACTTCTACTACTAACAAATATTTATTTTTAAAGGAATAATCACATTTGTTTTCTTTTTAATTTTAACAGTAAACTCTGTTGTGCAGCACTTTGTTTGCCAAAAAATAAAGGGGTTTAATTTTTAGGATCAATTTGATTAGGATGAATTAATGTTTTATGCCTTCATCTGATTACCAGAGAAATTAAGAAGAGCATTTTATAGGGACCTATTTTTGTTTAAAAAAAGAATAGGTTTAAAATACAGGCATGTGGCTCTTAATTTCTTTTTATTCATTCACCATTTGTAAACTGTTTAGTTGTTTTTTTTTTTTTTTTTTAGAAATGTCAATTGCATTTGTATTAAAACTATATTCACTAAAACTATATTCTGGAGGATAGCATCATGCATCAACGATAGTCAGAGATATCGCCTGTGGCTGATGCCTTTGACGATATCAAGTTTATTATTATTATTAATTATTATCAGGCTAGTATTGTTACCTAATTAATATGAGGGCTTATCTGTACCATCATATTTCTTTGAATAAACTCAGTAAGTCTTGAAAGTTGATTCTGACCTCACACTGCTTGTGATTAACTCAATCAAATGCCCATCTTGAGGATTCAACTGAACACAGTTATACATTTAAATCAGATCTGTGACAAAATCAAATATTGGTCTTAACATGAAAATTCTGTATATCTGTAAATATACACCGCCAGTCAAAATTTTGGACTATTTTGGTCACACTTTCTTTTATGGTTCAATTCTCGTTATTAACAAACCATTATCTAAGATTTTTGCCTCAAACTGCTAATTTGCTGCTTATTAATAGAAAGGTAGTTAAGTTTAGGTATTGGGTAGGATTATGGATGTAGAATATGGTCATGCAGAATGAGCTTTATAAGTACTAATAAACAGCCAATATGTTAATAATAGGCATGCTATCAAGAAGAGCTGCTCGATTAATCATTAAGATTGGGATCTCGATTCAAACACCCACACAATCTGATTTCTTAATGACAACGATTCACTTGTTAAATTAAACCTTCAAAAGTCTTACGGGAAGATTTAAAGCTGCGTTCGCTGCCGCTGACACAGAGATGCAGACATTTACCAAGTTTAGGTAAGAAACCGCTTCACAAACAGACCGCTTCTCAACCACACAGTATTATTTCTGTCTTACAGTCATTCATATGATCACAGAAATACTGGGGTGAATGTTTATAGTCTGTGGTAGTGATCAAAATAGAGCAAGTCATCTTTTGAAAGTAACTGGTGCTTCATATAATGTTTGTGTGATTGCATTGTCTCTCCTCTGGGTGGCCACAAGTGAATATTAAAAAATGTATTTGTCATTGAATCATTCAAAAGATTCGTTCAAAAACGCTGATTCATCAACTAATGAAACAAGTGAAGTATTTATGAGCGACTCATTGAATCAATAATTCAAACCAATTTTTCATAATTTTAATACTAAAAGTGTATTAAAAAAAAAAATAAATATATATATATATATATATATATATATATATATATATATAATTTTTTTTTTTTTTCATTCAAATTAATTAAACACTTTAAAAATAGACTGCAGCAGTTAATATTTTATCACACATTATTTTTAGTTCAGTGGGAGAAGTGTGATCTGAATTTGACACAAAATCGGGATTCAATTTATCTAGAATCGTGCAGCTCTACTAAGCAACTAGTTAATAGTGAGAATTAAGCCCAATAATAGTATTGTTTCATTTTTTTATTTGTCTTTAATTTCTTAAACTTTATTTTTATTTACTGAATGTATTACAAAGATACATTTAATATGTGTAATTGATGCAGAATAAGTTCAGCCCATATCCAACCAAACACTGGTGAGTGAAATCTATCCGTGTATGAGCCAGCGGATAAAGACAGAGGATGTTTAGGCTGCGTCTCAATCAGCTCCCTAGTTCAGTAGGCAATTTACTGGCTTTTTGATTAATAAAATTTCATTTAACCATTGAAACAGAGTTAGGAAATAATGAAAATGGAAAAAAAAATGAATTTGGAAATAAAACGGATTACATAGGGCCCTATAATTTTATTTTTTTTTATTTTTATTTTTTGTGGTAATAAAAATAGATGTAAGTGAACAATAGCTTTTAAAATGACTTAAAATACATATATAATAGCAATGATGCAATAATAATTAGTTCAAATAAAGTATCAAAAGCAAGAAATCATATGGCCAATGGCCTGACGATTGTTTTTACACATTACTGTGCAATCTAATCCTTGTTTAATATTGACCAAGCACCATTTAATTCAAATGTCCACTTAATTTCCCCAGATGAACGTTATAATAAACCCAAACTCACAACAACATGCAGAGATGAGTTTGAGATGTAAATGATAACAGTTTCTGTGGAGCCGCTGTGTGAAGCTTAACCTACACGCATGTAAATAATTACAGCACATATACTTCATTAGAACTGCAGCGCATATAATTATTTAATTAAATCATAGCATTTGTGAATTCACAACTATGCTTAATTATGGTTTTTAAATGGGTTTAATAATATCATGCAGCCTTGGAAAACAGTCTAATAATGTGTTTTATGGATTCTCATCTGTGAAATGCACCACTTCCGGTATTTAGCTGTTTAGTCGACGCAAGCGAAATGAAGTAGAGGATTTTTTAAAAACCGACTAGTCGACTAAAATCGACGAATCGTGACAGCCCTAATAATATGGTTAGTTTCTATTATTATTGAGGTCTGTAGCTCTGCGTGACACATTCTGAATCAGGGCTGAAGACCCCGGTGTGGACGCTTTGATTATAACAGGAGTTCAGGTGAGAGCAGAACTGAAGCGATCGACAGCTCCGGTGATTATAAAGGGAGCGTAGAGTTTATCCACAATCTAAATATCATGTGGAACAATGTGATGCTGGCTGTTGAGTCACTGATGCAGAAGTTGGTTTCTCAGCTCTGATCCCTGAAAGCTGAGGAGTTCAGCTCGAAGCCCAACTAAACGCACCTGGAGCAGCTCCTCGAGCTCTTCGACGCACTGGAAGCGTGTTTGAGCTACGGCTGGATGATATATCGCAAGCTACACAATATCGAGGTCATCACAGATGAGTCGCCTTCGATAATGAACGTGATATTGTGCAGCTTGTCAGTGATCTACGGCTCTGTGTATTAAATGCCGCTGCGTCTGAAAGCAGGTGATGGAGATTTAGCGCTAATCACAGAACCGGCTTTACTGACGAGATGCGCGTGATCATCGTGTGCGATATATCGCCCGGCCCTAGTTTGAGCTCGACTCTGCAGGACTGCTCTGCTTTAAGGCTTTCACTTTAACAAGAACAGGTTAAAACTGGAGGTTTGCAATGGCCTTCACTTTGAACACATTCACTCAAACTGTTGTGTTGTTCTTTGTCTGCTCAGGTGAGAAGAAGTTCTCGTGCCCAGAGTGTCCCAAACGCTTCATGCGCAGCGACCACTTGTCCAAACACATCAAGACACACTTGAATAAGAAGAGCTCTGGGGTCGTGAGCAGCACAGATAACGGCGTGAGCCCCGACGCCGGGGCAGATCAGCAGACTCTGGTTCCCATGGACCCGCGGTTAGCGTCCAGCGGCATCAGCGTGCTGCAGGTCACAGATCTGCACTCCATTAATCTCAGCAGCAATGGCTATTAATGCACTGTGGTGTCTGGAGAGATGCGTTGAGACGGCTCCGGCCTCAGCCAGCGACGGGACGGAGAGCTGTGAAAGGTGTTTGTTTACCTCGTCCTCCTCTTTATGCATCCCTTCCTTGTATATTCTCAGCTCTCTTTCCCCTCTTTTACCGATTCCCTGAACTGAAACTGTGACGCGGTCACCTAAACATCACTCAGCGGTCCACTTGATGTCAAGAAATGAGGATACCTTGGGTTAAAACAGAACGACACCAAAAGAAAGATGGAAAAAAAAAACTGTGTGAAAGTGAAATCGTAGTCTTCTTTTTAATAGTTTACTCACAAGCCATCATGCTTTCATGTATTAATCACAGTAAATAAGATGAAACAAAAAGATGTGATGCTTTTTGTACATAAGTTATATTTTTTCTAAGTATGGAAAGCTGCAAATTCTGAAATGACCTTTGTTTTGTGAAAGTATGAATTATGCAGTCTTAAATGTCGCCATTTTTATATTACGTAGATCTTCCGTAACATATTTTGTATTGCTTTAGTTCTTTGTCTTGGTGTACAAAACACATTTAAGTTACAGTAAATACATGCGGTCGCTTAATGCTAATTGTCCCGGTTTTCTTGGTCGCTGTGGTCTTAATGTTTCGTTTCTAGGGAAAATGTAAACCAGTTCAAATACAGATGCCTTAAAGCCTTTATATAGAGACGGCTCTTTTATGAACTTGAGTTCAAACCAAAGCTCTACTTTCCTTTACATGTTAACTCAGGTGAATGTTACTCTTTTGGTGTTCAGCATTCATAATTATTAAATTAAGACGAACTTCAGAAAGACTCCTGGTAGTTATTTATGCTCTTCACTGTTTAAGGTGATGTCTCATATCTCTATGAACTTGTGCACATAAGATTGTCGTTTCACAAACCATGAGCAGCAACGCTACATAAATCTCTTATTCTTCACACCATTAGCGTTCACACTGGTCTAAAAGCATGGATTCAGTCCAGATATAAACGGCTTCTTTACTCTGAATTTAAGGCCAGAAACTACAGTGTTCTCATTAAACACCGCCGGGTTGCTCATTATTACCCACGATGTAATGGGTTACTCTGACATTAAGAGTGTTTACACGACAGCAATGTACTGAAAACAGAGGGCATAATCCTTTGCTTTTTTGAAATGTTTTGCATACAAATGATAAAATGTTTCCTATTCTCACACATTTGTGAAATGTCTTAAAGCACTGTATTATTCATCTGAAGACTGTAGTTGATGTGTATTTGTAGAGAAACACTATGCGACTGCACGCATGTACACTCCTACAGACTGAACACGTAATACACACGCGTGTGATGTAGATTACACAATGATCATGGTACTGTCTTCAAAAACCCCTTTTCAGAAGTTTGCATTTTGAACAGCCAAAACACATTAAGATTAGAGTTGTGAAAACACCCCCTCAAACTAATTCACTTTAAAGTTTTTTGTTTGTTTTTGCCCCCTAATAAACAATCAGTAATTGTTTATGGCTGTATGGTATATGGAACAGCAAGTGATACACCGCTAAAGAAAATGGATGTGATGCAGACGCAGGGTTTGAGAATGTGTTGTGGGGCGTTTAGTGCTTCTGCTGTGAATGTTATTCAAGTTGAAATGAGTGAAATGCCATTAGAAGTGAAAACTCTTTCATTATAATCATAATCCGTAAAGATGCATTTCTCTCTAAAGGCACGTTTAATGAGGAGACGGCGAGTCAGGATCAGCAACTTCATCTTTGCAACACCGACTCAGAAAACACTAGTTTATTAGTAAATAATTCAAATATTTCCTTACTATTTCCCCCGGACACATTCATGGTAATTACGTTTGCTGGGGCTTTGCGGCAAGCTTCAGCGTATTGCATGCGTTTGAACACAGAACTCTTCAGCTGCGCTGATGTCGAGCCGCTCTTCACAGTCGTGGCACCGTCTCGTGTTGTTTCCACCAGCGCAGTGATCTTTTTTTTTTTTTTGTTTCATCACGAATTGATGTCTAAAACATAGAAATAAGGAGAAGCCTAAAACAGGCCCGAGGCCCGGCCCACGTCTAAACTCTGACATGAAAATTGGCCCGAAGCCCAGCCCTAGGGGCGTAAAGAAGTCGGGGCCCGTCGGGCCTGGGCCGAAATGCAGGGCTCTAGCAATATATCTGGCTCTACAGTGGATTGAAGAAGTGAGGAGAGACAAGGTAGTCATATGCTCTGAAATATTGTCATTCTGACTGTAGACATGATATATGAATTATTGCAATGTACATACTGCACAATCAAGGAATTATTTCATTTTATTTATGCATTCATTCATTCATTCATTTATTTGTATTTTTTGATTCATGCACATGTAGGAATAGAACTTCTATTATAGAAGTTAATGAGATAACTTCTATAATAGTGGACAAACTAGCAAAAAAGCTCATTAAAATGCAATCGTGTTGAATTCACAATTCCCATGAGCAAATCTGAAACTGAGGCAATTATTATAAAAGTTACAAATAATCTATAGCAGCAAATGTGACACAGAGGAACAAAGGGAAGACATTTATATAGAATTCAAGTAAATGTGGGTAAAGAAAGAGGATTCACAACAATATTAAGAAGAAAATAAGTATCAATTATAACAAGATTGCGTATAGGTCATACTGGACTTAATGCTGATATAAAATAAAAAAGCATTATGGGTTATGCAGTCATTGTAATGTTGAAGAGACAGCTGAACATGTCATATTATATTGTACAGAGCATGAAAATGAAAGTGTTTATAAAACTGCAGGAAAGAGGAATCCAAAATGTTATTAAAAATCTGTTGGCAAGAAAACAAGGTATGAATGATCAGGTTTTGTAATATGTAAAAGCAACAATATTATATTTGACAATATAACTAAGTTATTAAATGTTTATTATTTAATTAGTTATTAATAGTATTATTTTTCTCTCTGATTTAGTAATAGTCATTCCGCATTGCTGTTCCACACTCAGTTCAGTTGGTGGCAGTAATGCACCTTAAAGCTAGTTTGCCAGCCGCCAATAAACAAGACGACGACACACCTTCACCAGGTAGAAACAAACGAAAGTAAAAGGAGAAAAAGAAGAGACGCCATTCTGAGGCTTTATATCTGTTAACAGGGTGTTTAAACAGTTTCACATTTTAAGGTAAGTTCAGAACTTATTCTTCATGTAAACATGTAGTGATATAAAAATTAGCTGCTGTTTTGGTCTATGCTCTTCTTTACATGGGATTTAAAACTCAAATCATTACATTTCGACACTAAAACTAATGGAGGAAACGTTGATGATTTTAGCCTATATAACATAGTTTGTCTTGCATATTTAATTATTGAAAAAGACATTGTTTATACTTGTATAAGATAGAGATGCACCGATTGCAATTTTCTTGGCCGATTGCGATTTCTTGGAAGTTTGACCTGCTGATACTGAGTTTTGCCGATTCCGATTTTCTCTCTAAGAACTATAACTTTCAGCATATACAAACAAAAATCTATCCAAATTTCAAAAAATATTTGCATAATAAAAGAAATTATTAAACATTACAATTCCCCCAATCTGGACTAAGTTACAGATTTTCTCTCACTTAAGCAACTCACCAAATAAAGTGTTCTGTGACTGGAAAGAGGAAGAAATAGTTAACTTAAAATGAGTTGCTGTATGTAACAAAACAGATGTCATTTCCCACTAAGTTTATAAAAGGTCATTTTCCCCCCAACCTTATTAAATGTGTCATCTTTCACATCAAATTCTTACTTTGTTTCAATTAATTCAGTTAGCATAATAAGAAACTGAAGAGTTATTACCATTCAAATGAAATTAGTATCAACAAACTCCATCTTTCCACTTCTGAGGAAACAGAAGCTGCATCTGAAGTGGCATTAGATGCATTTACACTGCAATTTCAAATTCATGAATAATTTTAAGATTATTGTTTTACATATTTTTTTAAAGTCAAGTCACCTTTATTTATATAGCGCTTTTACCAATACAGATTGTGTCAAAGCACTTAACAGTATCAAATTGGAGGACAGAGTGTCAGTAATATATAATAAGATTAAACATTTAATTTTCAGTTAAAGGCATTTCATTATTGAATTCAGAGATGTCATTGTCTAGCTCAGTTTAGTTTAAATAGTATAGGAGCAATCAAATCGGCGATAATCGCTAGAAATGAGGTGTCCCCAACTGAGCAAGCCAGAGGCGACAGCGGCAAGGAACCAAAACTCCCTCTGAGACAGAATGGAGAAAAAAACCTTGGGAGAAACCAGGCTCAGTCGGGGGGCCAGTTCTCCTCTGACCAGACGACACCCACAGTTCAAAAGTTTCAGGTTCTAACAATAGTAGTATTATGTAGTTAGGTATTTTATTATATTTTTAGTTATATTTTTTAGTTTTAGTGTATTTTAATCGAGGTCTCTGGGGGTCATCTGGGTGTCCTGGTCTCCGCTGACGATCTGGTCTTAAACATACAAATAAATGTTGAAAAAATGCATTGATACTTGTCACGGCCGGCTCGCAAGCCGCGACAAAGAAGGAGATAACACGTTGGAACATGGTAAATTAAAGAATTACATTTATTAAAGTAAGATTAAATTAGGAAAACGGGACAAAACACAACACGAGGAAGGAAGACGAGCCCCATCACAACTGAAGGGAACTGCTTAAATCTGCTGGCATCAGCTCCAAACACAGGTGTAAGTCCTCAGCCATAATGACGTCACTCACTCTATCTCCATCCTGCAAAACAAGCAAAGAAAAAACAACCAACCAACCAATATGACCCATACTGGGTTCATAACATACTTTTAAATATGACTAAACCACCAGTAGGTGGCGGCAAGTGTCTGTTTTAATGAGTGAGTCATTTATTCATTCATTCAACCGATTCATTCAAACGGCTGATTCATTCAGAAACGAGGCAAGTGACTGTCCTTATGAATGGGCCACTGAATCATTGACTCACTTGATTCGTTCAAAAACGTGGATTCATTCAGTAACGAAACACCGCTGTGTTGCTCGGAGACATGAAACAGTTCTGTTGTGGCTTTGATCGGAACTATTTTCGTCAGCGAAATTGAGCAAAAACAGTCAATATTTTGTTTAAAATAAGTCACTTAATTTTAACTTGTTTATTGAAATACTATTGTATAAAATCAGTGTAATTGCAATCATGTTGATATTGATATTCGAGTAAACATCATGGCCGTATAATGTTACTTATCTAAATCATATTTTGTAAAAAATAAAAATAAATAAATTTTTAAAAAATTCTACCACAGTTTGCATCTATAAATTTCTGTGAGTTACTTTGTGTGTGTGCTGTCTCTCTCAAACACTGACTCAGGCTGTGCAAGTCTCATCTGGCAGGACATAAACATATTATCAGTCGATATTTACATTGAATGCAATTAAAATTAGAATCATTATAACGCGAAACGACGTGTTTACACTATGGTTTACACGCGACTGTGAGTGTGCGCGTGGCTGTGACGTCATGCCTGTGCCGCTGACAATAAAGGATCGGCTCGGAATCGGCAAGAAGTGAGACTGAATGGCTGGTCACCGATCCGGGCCGGTCATGCAAAAAGTCTTTTTTGAGACAAATGATATATTTGTACTTTATTATGAAATGGGGAAGGTAAAAGCTCTGCAAAAGGTTATGAGTGTACAAACCCGATTCCAAAAAAGTTGGGACACTATACAAATTGTGAATAAAAAAGGAATGCAATAATTTTCAAATCTCATAAACTTATATTTTATACACAACAGAATATAGATAACATATCAAATGTTGAAAGTGAGACATTTTGAAATGTCATGCCAAATATTGGCTCATTTTGGATTTCTTGAGAGCTACACATTCCAAAAAAGTTGGGACAGGTAGCAATAAGAGGCCAGAAAAGTTAAATGTACATATAAGGAACAGCTGGAGGACCAATTTGCAAATTATTAGGTCAATTGGCAACATGATTGGGTATAAAAAGAGCCTCTCAGAGTGGCAGTGTCTCTCAGAAGTCAAGATGGGAAGAGGATCACCAGTTCCCCCAATGCTGCGGCGAAAAATAGTGGAGCAATATCAGAAAGGAGTTTCTCAGAGAAAAATTGAAAAGAATTTGAAGTTATCATCATCTACAGTGCATAATATCATCCAAAGATTCAGAGAATCTGGAACAATCTCTGTGCATAAGGGTCAAGGCCTGAAAACCATACTGGATGCCCATGATCTTCGGGCCCTTAGACGGCACTGCATCACATACAGGAATGCTACTGTAATGGAAATCACAACATGGGCTCAGGAATACTTCCAGAAAACATTGTCGGTGAACACAATCCATCGTGCCATTCGCCGTTGCCAGCTAAAACTCTATAGATCAAAAAAGAAGCCATATCTAAACATGATCCAGAAGCGCAGGCGTTTTCTCTGGGCCAAGGCTCATTTAAAATGGACTGTGGTAAAGTGGAAAACTGTTCTGTGGTCAGACGAATCAAAATTTGAAGTTCTTTTTGGAAAACTGGGACGCCATGTCATCCGGACTAAAGAGGACAAGGACAACCCAAGTTGTTATCAGCGCTCAGTTCAGAAGCCTGCATCTCTGATGGTATGGGGTTGCATGAGTGCGTGTGGCGTGGGCAGCTTACACATCTGGAAAGGCACCATCAATGCTGAAAGGTATATCCAAGTTCTAGAACAACATATGCTCCCATCCAGACTTCGTCTCTTTCAGGGAAGACCTTGCATCTTCCAACATGACAATGCCAGACCACATACTTCATCAATTACAACATCATGGCTGCGTAGAAGAAGGATCCGGGTACTGAAATGGCCAGCCTGCAGTCCAGATCTTTCACCCATAGAAAACATTTGGCGCATCATAAAGAGGAAGATGCGACAAAGAAGACCTAAGACAGTTGAGCAACTAGAAGCCTGTATTAGACAAGAATGGGACAACATTCCTATTCCTAAACTTGAGCAACTTGTCTCCTCAGTCCCCAGACGTTTGCAGACTGTTATAAAAAGAAGAGGGGATGCCACACAGTGGTAAACATGGCCTTGTCCCAACTTTTTTGAGATGTGTTGATGCCATGAAATTTAATATCTACTTATTTTTCCCTTAAAATTATACATTTTCTCAGTTTAAACATTTGATATGTCATCTATGTTGTATTCTGAATAAAATATTGAAATTTGAAACTTCCACATCATTGCATTCTGTTTTTATTCACAATTTGTACAGTGTCCCAACTTTTTTGGAATCGGGTTTGTACTTTGATGTAGCTGCATTGAATCAGTGTACTACAGAACATTTTAACTCTGTTCTCTCACAAAAGGTCTGGAATAAATCTCTCAAAAAAAATTTGGCAAATGACAGTAGGAGGACAGTGTCTTTAAAATGAGTCTCCATAATGTGAGAGAAGATGAGGGCACTGACTCTACAAAGAGTCCATCTCCTGGATCAAGCTGTGTGTCTATGAAGAGTGATCAATCCATGACGAAGAATCATCCTAAACTCAATGAAGCAACTGTGTCCTCTGAACCCAGGTAAGACACTGGCCATTTTAGCATTGACTGATGCTTCTATTCCAAGTGATTTACAGTGCAGTTCAGAAGCTTGCAGTGGATGAGTGATGACACCATCACAGAGAAGCACTAAATCACTTTCCTGTACCTTCACTCTCACTGTTACTCACTGGTGGAATGATCTTCTCAACTTTCCCAAACAGTCAAGTCCCATGCGATTTTCAAGAAGTATATAAAGATTTTTCTATGAGCACTTGACTAAATCCAGTTAAACAAATAGCTCTCCCTTTTTCTAATAATGTATGTTTTATTAAAAATAAATGCTACTTTAACTATTTCTTACCTTCATGTCTTTTCTAGCATGTACTCTGTACAAATTTGGAACTTTGTAGCAATTCTTGTCTTATTTTCTCCATTAAATTAATTGATTGTTACCTTCCTTATTTGTAAATGGCTTTGGATGAAAATCAACGGCTAAATTAATAAATATACTGTATGTGAATCTATGGTGCATTCAAGTTATACAGTATAGCTAGTGCTCTAAAAATGTTTGCTCGTTTTTGTCAGCATCAGCAGGAGGAAGAGACAGAGATCAGAATCTCCAGATCTCAGCTGTGTGTCCCTGAGGAGTAACAAATCCATCGAAGAACCCATTGTATTCAGTGTTGGACCAGTGACCTCTGACCCTCTGTTAGTATAAACAGATATTTTCTATTTTACTGTAGATCATCTCACATGAATAATGATTTAAGACTCAATGAAAAAACATTAAATGTATCCTAAATATGCAACATATGCACTGCACAGGGGTTCACTCCAAGAGAAGCACTAAAATCATACCTGGGTACCTGTATATTTCTGAAGATCTCCAACAGTCATTGTCTTTTTTACTGTTCTTTTCTTTTTAGTTTCAGAAAGAAGACACATGAGCTGATCAGATCTGTGCCGTCCTCTTCATCTACGACCCATTTCAGGCAGGACAAAACTGAAGCAGGCCAGCAGAAACACACGCTGGAGACTGGGGATCTGCAGAGAGTCAAAGACTGGCTCAAAACCAGCATGAAGAACAAGTATGAGAGATTATTTGAGGGACTAAAACTCCAGGAGAATGAAAGCCTCCTGAACAGGATCTACACACAGCTCTACATCATAGAGGGAGAGAGTGAAGGAGTGAATGAAGAACATGAGGTTTTACAGATGGAGAAAACTGCCAGAACACAACACTCACAAGACACTCCAATCTACTGCAATGACATCTTTATAGTCTCAGCTGAACCAGGATGTGAGAAGAAAGACCAGATCAAGACTGTTCTTACTAAAGGCATCGCTGGAATCGGAAAAACCGTCTCTGTGCAGAAGTTCATTCTGGACTGGGCTGAGGGAAAAGCCCATCAGGATGTAGATTTCATGTTTGTGCTTCCATTTCGAGAGCTGAACTTGATCTGAGATCATCAGTACAGTCTTCACAGACTTCTGCTGGACTTTTATCCTGAATTTCAAGTTCTGGACTCAAGGATTTATGAGGAGTGTAAAGTTGTGTTCATCTTTGATGGTCTGGATGAAAGCAGAATCACTCTGATGTTTTCAGATGATCAGAAAGTTTGTGATGTGACTGAGACTTCATCAGTGGGTGTGTTGATGTCAAAGCTCATGAAAGGAGAGCTGCTTCCCTCTGCTCTCATTTGGATCACCTCCAGACCAGCAGCAGCCAATCAGATCCCCTCCAAATACATCAACCGTCTGACAGAAATTCAGGGATTCAATGAGCCTCAGAAAGAGGAATATTTCAGGAAGAGAATCAGTGACCAGCATCAAGCCAGCAGAATCATCTCACACATCAGAAGAGCAAGAAGCCTCCACATCATGTGCCACATCCCCGTCTTCTGCTGGATCTCATCCACTGTGCTTCAGAAGCTCCTGGAAGAAGATCTGAGTGCAGAAATCCCTCAAACTCTGACTGAAATGTACATCCACTTCCTGCTAATTCAGATCAACATGAGGAACCAGAAGTATGAAGAGAGAGATCCAGAGAAACTCCTGCAGTCCAACAGAGAAGTGATTGTGAAACTTGCTGAAGTGGCTTTCAAACAGCTGATGAAGGGCAATGTGATGTTCTATGAGGAGGACCTGATTGAGAGCGGCATAGACGTCACTGACGCCTCAGTGTATTCTGGGATTTGCACTGAGATCTTTAAGGAGGAATCTGTGATTCATCAGAGGAAAGTCTACAGCTTCATCCATCTGAGTATTCAGGAGTTTCTTGCTGCTTTCCATGTGTTTTACTGCTATTTAAGCAGCACCATGGAGACCATTAAGGTTATTGTTTCAATGCATGATTTGCTTAAAAGAGCAGTAGATAAAACACTCAAGAGTGAGAATGGACAGCTGGATCTGTTCCTGCGGTTCCTGCTGGGCATCTCACTGGAGTCCAATCAGAGACGCTTACAGGATCTACTGACACACACAGAGAAAAGCTCAGAGAGCATAAGAGAAACAACACAGTACATTAAAGAGAAGATCAAAGATGGACATGGACTCTCCACTGAAAGATCCATCAATCTGTTCCTCTGTCTGCTGGAAGTGAAAGATCAGACTCTGTCCAGAGAGATTCAGGAGTTTGTGAAATCAGATAAACACTCAGAGGAGAAACTCTCTCCTGCTCACTGTTCAACAATCGCCTACATGCTTCAGATGTCAGAGGAGCCACTGGATGAGCTGAACCCCATGAAATACAACACATCAGATGAGGGGAGAAGAAGACTGATACCAGCTGTGATCAACTGCACAAAAGCCCTGTGAGTGATTAATCATGTCTTAACCATTTAATTTTAATGTCAATAATTAAGCTGATTTCATTGAAGTACAGTTGAAGAATGAGGTTAAGAATTTAGTTCTCATGTGTTTTACTGTCTTTCAGTCTTGCTGGCTGTAATCTCACTGCTCAGTGTTGTGAGAGTTCATCATCAGCTCTTCAATCCTCAAACTGTGTCCTGAGAGAGCTAGACTTGAGTAACAATGACCTGCAGGATTCAGGAGTGAAGTTGCTCTCGGATGGATTGAAGAGTCCAAACTGTCAGCTGCAGATACTGAGGTTTGACGATTATCTTTGATATACTGAATGCTCAGAAATAATTAAATTTAACAGACTGTTCAAAGGTTGTATGACCATTTCTGGTGGCAGTACTTGCAGTTTAAAAAATAAAATAAAATAAATCAAATTAACTTAAAATTTATGGTAAAACTTTACAATAAAGCTTCATTAGTTAATGCTAGTTAATGTATTAACATGATGAACAATAAACAATATATTTATTACAGTATTTATTGATCTTTGTTAATGTTAGTTAATGGAAATAAAGTAATTCACTGTTAGTTCATATTAATTCACAGAGCATTTACTAATGTTAACAAGCACAACATTTGATTTTTAGAATACATTAGTAAATGTTCAAATTAACATTAACTAAGATTAATAAATGCTGTAGAAGTATTGTTCATTCTTAGTTCGTTAACTAAAGTAGTTAAAGGGGTCATATGATGTTGCTAAAAAGAACATTATTTTGTGTATTTGATGTAATGCAATGTGTTTATGTAGTTTAAAGTGCATATTGCAGGATAAAAAAAATTTCCAAATGAATATATAAACTTGTATGAAAACACCATATGAGCCGTTAATGCAGGATTAGAAAATGTTTTACAAGACGTGAGTGCACAAACTTAGAAGAAAAAATGACGCTTTCCTTGACAGCTCTCAAAACCGCTTTTTTTTCAACATCGCATCATATTACGTCACATAAGGGAGTTGTGTGCCACGCTCTGCTGGTATTCAGTGGACCGGGCGCGAGTCAGTGCGTTTTCGAGAGTTATTTTTATTTACCGTCCTCCTCACTTAGCAAAGGACTTCATACAGAAATTTACCCAATTTATCGGCAATATTGCCACAAAGTACGACCGCTTTTTATTAGTGGGCGATTTTAACATCCATGTATGCTGTCAGTCAAACCCGTTATCGAAGGAGTTTCTCAATCTTATTGACTCTTTTAGTTTGGTTCAATGGATAAAGGACTCTACTCATGTTCAGGGCGATATTTTAGATCTTGTACTTTCTCATGGGTTTGCCGTTTCTGATATTGAGATATCTGATTTCCTGCTCTCAGACAATAAGCCGATGTCTCTTCCTAATATTTCACATTTTATTAAGAAATCTGTAACAATGTCTCGGTCCTATTCTTCTAAGTTTGGGTCAAATTTTAATCAGTGCTTTATGGAGTCTTGTTCTCATCTATCTCTGGATTTACCACTACCTGACCTGGATGCTGACCAACATCTAAGTCTTCTAAATTCTACCTGGCTGGATGTTTTAGATGTCACTGCTCCGCTCAAGCCTTATAAGCACAAATCTAAATCTGTTCTGTGGCAGAATTCTGATACTCGTCTCTTACGACAAGCTTGTAGAAAGACCGAGCGCAAATGGAAAAAGGATAAATTACATATTTCATTTCATTCAGTTGTTTGTATCAGTCTGCTGCTAAATCTTCTGACGCTACTTATTTTTCTGATTTAATAATAATAAAAAAAAAAAATACATTCTACTCTTAAAGTTCTGTTTTCAGTTATTAATTCTGTTGTTAATCCTTCTGTTAATACAGTGCCCGTTGCCTCCGATGCTCTATGTGAAAGCTTCATTGATAACATCTCTAATTTGAGACCCCAAGTCTGTCCCCTCCACAGTGAACCCCCTCCTTTTTCTCTGCATCCTGTTTCTTGGGATGTTTTTGAACCCATTTCCTTAAAGACATCATTGCTAATATTAAACCGTCTTTTTCTCCTTATGACATTATACATCCTAAATTTTTAATTGATTGCTGACACTGTCGGGCCAGGTTTGGTGTTTTTCAATAAGTGCCTTTTAACTGGCTCTGTTCCTGCTACTATTAAAGTGGCTTCCGTCACTCCACTTCTCAAGAAGCCTTCACTAGACCCTTCTATCCTGAATAACTTCTATCCCATTTCTGTCTTACCATTTATTTCAAAGGTTTTAGAAAAAATTGTGTTCGACCAAACTGCAGTTCCTTCTAAATTGTAACTGTATTAATGAAATTTTTCAATCTGGTTTTAAATCGGTTCATAGTACTGAAACGGCCCTTCTCAGAGTGTTAAACGATATCCTTTTAGCTACCGACTCTGGTGATTCTGTGGTCCCGGTTCTTTTAGATTTATCAGCATGCTGTGGACCACTCTAGTTTGATATCTAGATTAGAGTGGGCCTAAAAGGTATGGTCCTTAAGTGGTTTCAGTCATTTTTATCTGACAGAAATTTTTTTTTGTCAAACCAGGCAACTTCTCTTCCTCTGTTGCTCATCTCTCCTGTGGCCTCCCTCAAGGCTCGATATTGGCGCCCTCCCTTTTTTCCCTGTATATGCTTCCTCTGGGTTCGATTCTAAGAAGGCATGGTGTGTCTTTTCATTTTTACGCTGACTATACCCAGAAATGATCCTTCAGCACTTAGTACATAACAAAGGTGCTTAGACGAAGTCAAAATCTGGCTAGCTCAAAAATGTTTAACATTAAATAAAGATAAAACAGAGGGGTTTCTTTTAAATCCTACTGATCATTCTCAGGCCATCAGCCTAGATCTGGGCAGATTATCGGCCTCCGGTTTTTTTCGTGTACGAAATCTGGGTGTCCATTTTGATGAGTCATTAAAATTGGATAAACATATCTCTTCTGTAGTTGGTTCCAGTTTTTACCAACTCCGCTTGCTGTCTAAAATCAAACACTTTTTAAATGCTATGACGTGAGAGATGGCTGTCCATGCTTTTATTACTTCATGCTTAGATTACTGCAACTCACTATATTGCGGTATTTCAAAGTCACAAATTACTTTCTCTGTGGGGTTCAGGTCAGGTGAGTTTGCTGGCCAATCAAGCACAGTAACACCATGGTCATTGAACCAGCTTTTGGTATCTTTGGCAGTGTGGGCAGGTGCCAAGTCCTGCTGGAAAATGAAATCAGCATCTCCATAAAGCTTGTCAGCAGAAGGAAGCATGAAGTGCGCTAAAATTTCCTGGTAGATGGCTGCGTTGACTGTGGACTTCAGAAAACACAGTGAACCAACACAGCAGATGACATGGCAGCCCAAATCATCACTGACTGTGGAAACTTCACACTGGACTTCAAGCAACATGGATTCTGTGCCTCTCAACTCTTCCTCCAGACTCTGGGACCTTGATTTCCAAATGAAATGCAAAATTTACTTTCATCTGAAAAGAGGACTTTGGACCACTGAGCAACAGTCCAGTTCTTTTTCTCCACAGCCCAGGTAAGACGCTTCTGACGTTGTCTCTGGCTCAAAAGTGGCTTGGTAGCCCTTTTCCTGAAGACGTCTGAGTGTGGTGACTCTTGATGCACTGACTCCAGCTTCAGTTCACTCCTTGTGAAGCTCTCACAAGTGTTTGAATCAGCTTTGCTTGGCAGTATTCTCAAGCTTGCAGTCATCCCTGTTGCTTGTGCACCTTTTCCTACCCAAATTCTTCCTTCCAGTCAACTTTGCATTTAATATGTATTGTAATTTATTGAGATGCACGTGTAAATAGATGTTTTCATGCACCCCTAATTTTAACAGCATGGCAATGTCACGGTTCACGGGTCTGTGTGTTCATTCCTGTGTGTCTGCATGTGCTGTCACCTTTCTGATTGCTTGTCAGCATTGCTCCGGCAACCTCGGTGCTGATGAGCTGTGCCGAGTGCCGAGGCTGCACCTGTTGTGTATTATCCGTTGCCTTTATCTGTCTCGCGTTTGCTGTGCATGTTGTCAGATCGTTGTTTTGTTCATGCCTGTTGTTCTCTCCAATGTGTCTGATTCCTGGTTGCTTCCTGCCTCGGATTACCTACCTTTGTGGATACTCTACCGAGCAGTTGTTGGATTTCTCTTACTGTGTTGGATTGGGTCAGTGCCTCGCAGTCTTCATGCCTCTGAGACCTGCTTGTCTGCATGATTACATCTGACCACTCGCCTTGCCTTATTTTCACTGTTCTTGTAAATAAACTGCACTTCACTTGCAACTGGATTCTGAATTCTCATTCCCTGACAGAAACGATCTGACCAAGGATGGATCCAGCAAGTGCCGCCGAACTTGGAGACATTCTTACCAGCAGCAATACTCGTATGGAACAGCAAGAGGAACAGATCATGGCTACCGGCCGTTCAGGCACTAGTAACAGAGGTCTCGGATCTAACCTCTCAGTTCCGACAGTTAAAAGCAGAATCTGCCCAACAGCCCACTGCGCTAAACCCCCTGACTGTTCCATATGTGGATTACACCGGCCGGCGTGCCGAACCTCGTCTACCGCCTCCAACTGTCTATTCCGGTAGGCCCCTGTTATGTCGTTCATTTCTGGCTACATGTTCTCTTCACATTGCTCTCCAGCCTTTGTCTTTTCCCACAGAGGAGTCCAAAGTGGCCTTTGTGATCACTCCGCTAGCTGGACGAGCGGCTCTCTGGGGAACGGTCGTATGGGAGCAAAAGCACCACTGTTGTTCTTCGTTCCAGTCCTTCTCAGAGGAATTCAAGAAGGTGTTCGATCGGGCTGCATCTGGCAGCGAGGCGGCGCGGGAGTTGCCTGAGTTACGTGAAAGAAATTGATCGGTGATGGATTACTCCATCAAATGTCGCACTTTGGTGGTGGAATGTAAGTGGAACAATGAAGCGCAGTGGGACATGTTTAGGCATGGGCTGGCCGACCGTATCGTCAATGAAATTTACACTCAAGAATTATCTACCTCTTTAGACAGGTTGATCGATCTGGCGGTCCGAGTGGACGCTAGATTGCGACATCGTGCAACAAGCTCTACAGATTCCAGTTGTTAATACTGAAGACCAATTCTCCAGTATGACTAAGGATACGGCCGGTCATTTTTTCGATCCTGAACCCATGCAGGTGGGCAGAGCTCATCTTTCACGGGAGGAGAAGGAGAGTCGCAGGAACCAGGGACTGTGTCTATACTGCGTTACTGCAGGTCACATTGCGGCGCAGTGCCTGGTAAAAGCCAAAGCCCATCAGTAGGTAGGAGGCTGGAGTCGCTTTGGAGAAATCCTCTTCTGCTGCTACTCTTCTTCCGGTTCAACTACTGATGGGTTGTGCTGCATTCATGTGTAAAGCCTTAATAGACTCTGGAGCAGAGGGTAATTTTAAAAAAAATTTTCTGGAGCAGAGGGTAATCACAAGACAGCTAGGAGTTCCTGTGGGTCCGCTCATGCATCCTTGCATGTATTTTTCTCACCGCTTATCACCTGCCGAATGCAATTATGACATTGGTAATAGAGCGTTGCTGGCAGTCAAGCTCGCTTTGGAAGAATGGCGTTATTGGTTGGAAGGTTCGGGGGGAAGCTTTTATAATCTGGACAGACCATAAGAAACTTGAATATATCAGGTCTGCTAAAAGGTTAAACTCTAGGCAGGCTTGGTGGGCTTTCATTTTTCCAATTCTTATTGTCCAGGTTCTAAAAACATTAAACCTGATGCGTTGTCCCGCGTTTTTGACCAATCTGAGCACCCGTTGTCTCCCGAGCTCATCTTGCCACAGAAAATTGCGGTTTGTGCGATGACTTGGGAGATCGAATCGAAGGTCCATACTGTCATGACTCGAAGGAAAAAGTCACGGATTCAATAGCAAGTGAGAACAGGTGTTTATTAAACACAATAGAAGAGGTGGTGCAGATGAGAAACAAGGCAACAGTAGAATGATAGGCTCGGCAACGCAGGACTCCGTGGGCAGAACGCAACGGACGAACCGCAGACGATCCTCCGAACAGGCAGGTGAATCTCAGAACAGGAACACAGGAACTAGAGCGAGGGCGAGAAACTGTGAGCCGAGCCTGAACCTCCACAACCATCTGACAAAGACAAGACGAGGTGACAAACAATATATAGAACATCTCATTCAACACAGCTGGCGCTGATCAGCTCATCAGCGATAACGAGCCGTGCTGATGAGCCGCACCCATTCATACAACACGCACACACATAGCAAAGGAGAGTCAGTGAATCCATGAACCGTGACAGTACCCCCCCTCCTAGGAACGCCGCCTGGCGTTCCCAGACACCCTTACCTGTCGATTGTAATCATCGATAAGGGAGTGGTCCAGGATGTCCCTAGCAGGAACCCAACTTCTCTCCTCCGGACTGTAACCTTCCCAGTCCACCAAGTACTGGAATCCGCGTCCCCTCCGCCTAGAGTCCAGAATACGATTGACCGAATAGGTAGGTTCCCCATCTACGAGTCGCGGCGGGGGAGGAACCGGGGCCGGCGGATTAAAGTGAGAACGAAATACGGGCTTTATTTTGGACACATGAAAGACGGGATGAATCCTTCTGTACGCTGGAGGGAGGTTGAGGCGGACTGCCACCGGACTAATGATCTTGGTGACAGTAAACGGGCCAATGAATTTGGGAGCAAGTTTATTAGAAACGGAGCTGAGAGGAATGTTCCGGGTTGAAAGCCACACTTTTTGACCAACGACGTATACGGGAGGCTTAGACCGGTGGCGATCGACTTTAGCCTTGGTGCGCGCCCCCACCTGGAGTAGAGTCTCACGGGCTCTAGTCCATGTGCGGTGACACCTCTGAACGAAGGCGTGAGCGGAGGGGACCGCGACTTCGGATTCCAGACTGGGGAAGATTGGTGGCTGGTAACCTACACTACATTCAAACGGAGATAGGCCCGTGGACGACACTGGCAACGTATTGTGTGCGTACTCCACCATTGAAAGTTGTTGACTCCAGGAGGAAGGATTCTTGGAGACCAAACATCGTAACACCCTTTCCAAATCTTGGTTGGCTCTCTCGGTTTGACCATTGCTCTGGGGGTGAAACCCTGAGGACAGACTGACAGTCGCTCCCAGTAACTTACAAAACTCTCGCCAAAATTTGGACACAAACTGGGGTCCTCTGTCAGAAACCACGTCTATCCGGGAGGCCATGTAAGCGAAAGACGTGATCAACAACGGTCAACGCTGTCTCCTTGGCTGAGGGTAATTTGGGCAAGGGAATAAAATGAGCCGCCTTCGAGAACCGGTCCACCACAGTCAAAACGACCGTATTGCCCTGAGAGGGTGGGAGGGCGGTGATAAAATCTAGCGCTATGTGGGACCAGGGTCTCGAAGGGACAGGCAGCGGTTGAAGTAACCCATCTGGGGGTCGATTGGAAGTCTTACCAGTGGCACAAACCGAGCAAGCCAAAACAAAACTGTGAATGTCACGAGCCATCAATGGCCACCAAAACCGTTGCTTGATTAAAAAACTAGTGCGAGTAACTCCTGGATGGCAAGCCACGTTGGAACAATGACCCCACTGAATAACGTCGGACCGTAATCCCTCCGGCACAAACAAACGATTCGGTGGGCAATCGGGCGGAGGCGTTACCCCTTCTAAGGCCGATCTGACCTTCGACTCGACCTCCCATGTGAGTGTGGAGACAAATAAGGTCTCGGGTAAAATGCACTCGGGAGTAGACGGGCGATCGGAATGGTCGAAAATACGTGATAAAGAGTCGGGTTTGATGTTTTTGGAACCCGGGCGGTACGAGAGAGAAAAATCAAAACGACTGAAAAAAAGTGCCCACCGAGCCTGCCTGGAGTTCAATCTTTTGGCGGTTCTGATATATTCCAGGTTCTTATGATCGGTCCAGACGATAAAAGGTACCCCTGACCCTTCTAACCAATGACGCCATTCTTCCAACGCTAACTTTACTGCCAACAACTCTCTGTTACCAATGTCGTAGTTACGTTCGGCAGGCGATAAACGACGGGACAAAAACGCGCAGGGATGCATCTTGTCGTCTGTGGGAGAGCGCTGGGATAGCACTGCTCCTACCCCCACTTCTGACGCATCGACCTCCACCACGAACTGACGTGATGGATCAGGGGCTATAAGGATGGGGGCTGAAACGAAGCGGCCTTTCAGTTTAGCAAACACAGCCTCAGCTGTGTCTGACCACCTGAACGTCGTCCTGGGGGAGGTCAAGGCCGTCAGAGGTGCGGCTAGTTGGCTGAAGTTGCGAATGAAACGCCGGTAGAAGTTGGTGAACCCCAGAAACCTCTGTAGGGCCTTACGGGAATCTGGGCTTGGCCACTCCACCACAGCCTTAACCTTTTCAGGATCCATTCGCACTCCCTCAGACGAAATGATGTACCCTAGGAAAGGAACAGACTGTGCATGAAAAGCGCATTTCTCCGCCTTGACAAAAAGCCCATTCTCTAGCAACCTCTGAAGCACTCGTCTGACGTGTTGAACGTGCTCCTGGAGAGACGAGGAAAAAATCAATATGTCATCCAGGTAAACATATATGAACTGGTCTACCATGTCTCTCAACACGTCATTGACGAGTGCCTGGAAGACTGCTGGGGAGTTGGAAAGCCAAAACGGCATAACCAAATATTCAAAGTGCCCCCTGGGGGTGTTGAACGCAGTCTTCCATTCATCCCCCTTCCTGATGCGAACCAAATGATATGCATTACGTAAATCCAATTTTGTGAAGATTGAGGCTCCCTGCAACCTCTCGAAAGCTGAAGACATCAACGGCAAAGAATAAGTATTCTTTACTGTGATGCTGTTCAACCCCCCGGTAATCAATACAAGGTCGCAGAGAGCCATCCTTCTTCCCCACAAAAAAAGAATCCCGCCCCCGCTGGAGAAGAGGAAGGGCGGATGAATCCAGTTGCTAGAGAATCAGAAATATATTTCTCCATAGCCTCCCTTTCTGGAACAAAAAGCGAATATAATTTGCCCTTAGGCGGAGACGTACCTGGCAGTAGATCTATAGCACAGTCATAGGGACGATGCGGAGGAAGAGAAGCAGCTCGAGACTTACTGAACACTTCCTTCAGATCAAGATACTCTGGTGGCACGTTAGACAGATTTACTGGCTCCTCCTGCAACACAGAACAAGAAACAGACGGAACACGGAGTTCTGACCCCACTCTATCCTGGGTCCGTGTCTCACTAACCACGGATGACCCAGGACAACAGGGGCGTGCGGTGACTGAGTGAGGTAGAGTGAGATTCTCTCGGTGTGATTACCCGAAGTGATAAGTGTGATGGGTCCAGTGGTGTGAGTGATGCCCGGAAGTTCCTGTCCACTTAGTGAGTGGATGGTGATACTGTGCTCCAGAGGTGTGATGGGGACGTGAAGTTTCTGTGCCAAGGAAAAGTCCATCAGATTCCCTTCTGCTCCCGAATCCACGAGCGCCTGGCCGTTGAAGGTGTGGCCTGCCCACTGGAGTCTCACCGGGAGGAGGGTGGCGTTCGAGGGTCTAGTCAAAGATATCCCGCCCGACAGTAGCCTCCATCCTACCGCCGGGCTTGGCCTTTTAAAGGACAGGTGGAGATGAAATGGCCGGCCTCTCCACAATAGAGACACAGCCCTCTCGAACGGCGATGTTCTCTCTCCTCCCGGGAGAGCCGAGCTCGACCTACCTGCATGGGTTCAGGATCGTTCGAGGAGCTGACCGTGTTCACTCCACTGAGACTGGGAAACTCAGCGAAATCCCCCATTGGAGTCTGGAACGATCGATTCTCTCTCTGTTGTAATCGTGCATCGACTCGTAGTGCCAGTTCAATCAGTTCATCCAGAGTCTTGGGTAAATCCAGCGTGTAAATCTCCCTTTGAACACGATCAGCCAACCCATGCAGGAACAAGTCCCACTGCGCCTCTTCGTTCCATCTGCACTCGGCGGCCAACGTCCGGAACTGGATGGAATAGTCGGAAACGGAGTTGTTATTCTGACGGAGATCGGCAAGTTGGCGAGCCGCCTCGCGTCCGGCGACTGCGCGATCGAACACACGGCTCATCTCTTGCTCGAGTGCTTGGAACGAGGAGCAGCATGCGTGTTGATTCTTCCACACCGCTGTTCCCCACAGAGCCGCGCGTCCAGATAACAGCGTCATCACTAGTGCCACTTTACTCTCCTCAGAGGAGAACGTCACGGGCTGGAGAGAGAAGTAAATCGAACACTTGGTTAGAAAAGTTCGGCACATATTTGGTTCTCCAGAATACCTCTCGGGGGTGGGGATGCGCGGCTCTGGCCGATTGATGTTGAAATTCTCCGGGGGAACAGGCGGGGGCGGTGCTGGCGCAGTGGGACCTCTCAGACGTTGTAATTGAGAGGTGAGCTTGGACACCTGCGTTACCAGAGCCTGTATCGCCCGACCCGAGGCACCGATCTGTTCATCCTGACGGTCCATGCGGGCGTGATTACCGGCATACATCTGCTCGAAGGTGGCTGCACTCGCTGAATCCATAGTCTGGTCAGATGGTTCTGTCATGACTCGAAGGAAAAAGTCACGGATTCAATAGCAAGTGAGAACAGGTGTTTATTAAACACAATAGAAGAGGTGGTGCAGATGAGAAACAAGGCAACAGTAGAATGATAGGCTCGGCAACGCAGGACTCCGTGGGCAGAACGCAACGGACGAACCGCAGACGATCCTCCGAACAGGCAGGTGAATCTCAGAACAGGAACACAGGAACTAGAGCGAGGGCGAGAAACTGTGAGCCGAGCCTGAACCTCCACAACCATCTGACAAAGACAAGACGAGGTGACAAACAATATATAGAACATCTCATTCAACACAGCTGGCGCTGATCAGCTCATCAGCGATAACGAGCCGTGCTGATGAGCCGCACCCATTCATACAACACGCACACACATAGCAAAGGAGAGTCAGTGAATCCATGAACCGTGACACATACGACCTTACAAGGGGTAATGCCTCCGCCAGGATGCCCACCGAGTCGCTTGTTTGTGCCAGATAATTTACGGTCCGATGTCATCCGTTGGGGTCATTGTTCCAAGGTAGCTTGTCATCCGGGGGTTAGTCGTACTTTTTTTCTCATTAAACAATGGTTCTGGTGGCAATCTATGGCTCATGACATACGACTGTTTGTTTTGGCCTGCTCAGTCTGTGCCATTTCTAAGACTTCCAATCGACCCCCTGCTGGACTCCTTCAACCACTGTTAGTTCCTTCGAGATCCTTGTCCCATATTTCGTTACGGGAATCCTGTATGGGGACGTGGATTTCAGTACCTGGTGGACTGGGAAGGTTAGAGGAGTTGGGTTCCTGCTAGAGACATATTGGATCGTTCACTTATCGATGATTACACTCACCAGGTAAGTTCCCCTGGAAGCACCAGGAGGCACCAGTCTTCATGCCTTTGAGACCTGCTCGTCTGCATGATTATATCTGACTACTTGCCTTGCCTTATTTTCACTGTTCTTGTAAATAAACTGCTCTTCACTTGCAACTGGATTCTGAGTTCTCATTCCCTGACAGGCAACAAATCTTCCTCTTCTCTAAAGCAGCGCAGCATGGCCTCGACCAATTTATTGCATGTTCCCGGGGGCGGGGTTTTTCTGGGTTTGTGATTTCACAAACCTGGGAAGTAACTCATTGTAGTCCATACGAGCCGTTTTTGTAGGCATTAAACTGACAGAATTTTAAAAGACTATATCTCCATTTGCATTGAACTTTCAGCGTCGTAACTTTGCAGATATTGTTTATGCTCAAACAGCAACATTACACACTAACTAACGTTAAAAAAAGTGAAATTGCAATCAACCACCCCTTTAAAGACCTAGAACATTTTTGGGGCACCTGACACGCCTGCACCTTTCTTTTGTTTTTTTTTTTTAAACCTATTTTAGCTGTCAGCATCAAGTGCCATTATATTAGGGGTGTTCGGTTCCAGGTTTTTCAGAGTCGACTCCCGACTCCCACCATAGGACTGTCCAAATTACTCTAATTTAGTGGTGACATTACCTTTAAATGAGCTATGATTTTGTCACATTATAATGGTCAGGGGATGGCTTTATTGTCTTAAACAGCATTGATATTAAAAATACATTTACATTTAGTCATTTAGCAGACTCTTTTATCCAAAGCGACTTACAAATAAGGACAATAGAAGCAATCAAAATCAACAAAAGAGCAATAATATGCAAGTGTTATAACAAGTCTCAGTTAACTTAACGCAGTATACGTAGCAAGTTTTTTTTTTCTTTTAATTAGCCTATATAATAAATAAAAAGAAAACGATAGAATAGAAAAAGAATAGAGCAAGCAAGTGTTACAGTCCTTTTTTTGCTTTTGTTGTATAATAAATAAAAAGAAAACAAACAGACAGAATACAAAAAGATTAGAAAAGCTAGTGTTAGTGTTTTTTTTTTTTGGGGGGGGGGGCGTTAGAAAACAAGCAGTTAGTAAATGAGTAAATGCATACGAATGCAAACTTATTGATATGTTTATTTTTGTTTACTATGTGAGTTTTTCATGATTTAAGGTTAATGATTGAACACAAATAGCCTAGGTCAGTGGTTCTCAAACCTCTCCATGAAGTACCCCCAGCACTGCACATTTTGTATGTCTCCCTATATCTGACACACCCACTTCAGGCCTTGCAGTCTCCACTAATGAGCTGATGAGTTGAATCAGGTGTGATAGATGTGTAACGTGTCTGCCTGTCTAAGTCCCCGTTTTCCTTATTTGGTTTAGTTCCGTTCCTTGTTAGTTAATCATCTGTCATTGTCCCCACCTGAGTTTGATTATGTTGTTTGCTCTTTTGTTCCTGTTCCTTTATAAGCCTTCAGTTCTCCCTTGGTTTTTGTCCGTTATTAATGTGATAATATTTATTAAATGGGAAAAGTGTGTTGAAGCCTTTTGTTCTCTCGCCTTTCATTTGATGTTCTTTAAATACTCCTTTTTGCTTTCGCCACAACCACGACCCGTAACAGAATAACGGACCGCTACAGAAAATGGAAGTCGTCGCCTGCACCGGCCTGCCGCCGCTGATTCCGGGCCGCCGCTGTCTGCGGCTGGTCCCGGCCCGCTGGACGAATTGCAGGTTAGGCTGCCAAGCCCGCCGCCAGTAGCGGCGGAGACTCGACAACCATGGGCGGCTCTCCAAAGCCCGCCGTATGTGGGAAAATCCCGGCCGCCGGTCGCGGCACTCCCAAGACCGACGTCAGCGAGGAAAAGGACGCCACCGTTCGCGGCCACCACAAGTCCGCCGACACGGAATACGGCAAGCCCGCCAAGGAATATGGCAAGCCCGCCGAGAATTATGGCAAAACCACCGAGAAGTATGGCAAGCCCGCCTAGAAGTATGGCAAGCCCACCTAGAAGTATGGCAAGCCCGCCGAGAAGTATGGCAAGCCCTCCGAGAAGTATGGCATGCCCGCCGAGAAGCATGGCAAGTCCGCTGGTCCCGTCCAGCCGTCCTGTGCCTCCGCTGAAAAAAATTTGGGGGGGGCTGTATACCCGTGATCCTGTTAGCCACTCAGGACTTTGGTTAAGGCCACTATGGCTCCCCTGTCAAGGCCTCCGGAGTCCGCTGACCCGCCAAGGCCACCGGAGTCCCCTGACCCGCCAAGGCCCTCCGAGCCTCCTGACCCGCCATGGTCACTGAGTCTCCTGTATGTTGTTTGCTCTTTTGTTCCTGTTCCTTTATAAGCCTTCAGTTCTCCCTTGGTTTTTGTCCGTTATTAATGTGATAATGTTTATTAAATGGGAAAAGTGTGTTGAAGCCTTTTGTTCTCTCGCCTTTCATTTGATGTTCTATACATACTCCTTTTTCCTTTGCCACAACCACGACCCGTAACAAGATGAGGGAGACATACAAAATGTGCAGGGCTGGGGGTACTCCAGGACAGGTTTGAGAACCACTGGCCTAGGTTAACCATGGAAAATCAAATTGTATTGCATTAAACATAACCTCGCATAACAACATCGATTAAATTACAAAGCCGTCACAGATGTATAATTACAAACTAAATTTACTTACTATGACTGTTATTTATTTCTAAAGTAACCTTCATGTAGGATAAAAGTATGAGTAAAAGTCGTTTCTGCGACAACTCCAGCTATCCGACACAAGCGTGCATGGCCCATTTCAAATGCGTCATGTGAAAATACAATGAGCCCGTGCTGCTGCTTTTGCACCGCTCACGGACTGCACTGCAAACGGATCCTCACTTAATTTTGTTCACTCTTTGCTGATATACTGCACTCAATTGCCAGACACTATATAAAGATTTGAGAATCAGTGAAGACATCTGCGATTTCGGAGTCGAACTTGAACTTTCAGTCTAGCTAATTTAAAGTCCCAATTTTCCTTTTGTTTTCTCTAAGAATTAATAAATTTCCAAAATTAAGAAAAATGCAAGCAACGATTCTTCTGTGTACTCAAACAGAAATTCCTGAAGTTTGGATTTTTTTCTTTAGAAAGTTGTATCTGGGTGTTTTATACTTCCAAATAAAATTGTGTCTACATTTAACTTCCCCCAAGTACGTTATAGCAATTTATTACAATATTGTTATTAGTGATGGCTCGATACCATAATTTTGGCTTCGGTACGATACCAGAATTTAATACCTCGGTATCTATACTAAATCGATAACATAGACACAAATAACCAGCCTCAAAAGATAAATGAATTGAAAACAATTTTATTAAAATAATAATAATAAAAACAGATACATATCTTAATACCTTTGTATCAAACTGTAACAAAAAAAACCTACAGGGAAACACAGGTTACATTTTTATGTTTGAGAAAAAAATATATAACTGAAGTAGGGGTGTCAACGGTAACGCGTTAACGCATGCAATTAATTAAAAAAAATGTACGCGTTAATATTTTTTTAACGCAAATTAATCACTTGATAAGGTTTGACCCCAACTTCTTCCCATTATCGCAGCGCGGAAGGTTATCTATCATTGTGTGATGAGCCGTGGGTTGGGGTTTTTTGGGCTACTTTTATAATGTACCGCGGCCACCCAGATCCTTTTACTAATGTGTATTATACTTGGAATGTATAAGTTACCTGGCAACTTAAGAATGGAGAGGCAGTTGTAATATCACAAACAACGTGAGTTTCAGCAGAGTATACATGTTAAGGCTTTTATACAGCAGAAATAAACATGTCAACAGCCACTATAGATTATATTAGATAATAAACACACGATTACGATAGGATATGGTCTGTATGTGATTTTTTTTAGTTGAATGTGTTCATCTGAAATGCTAATTTGTGCAGTGATATAAAAGGTTATAAATAGCATATTTTAACAACAGTAAACAACCAAATTCCACATGTGATCGCAAAAGGAAGTTATTACAAACACTCGATGGTGGTTTGAAGTGAGTTCTGAGTAAAAGTGCACTATTAATCCCATAAATTGTCTTATGCTAATGTTAGCTCTAATGCACCTGCAGAACAGGTCCAATTCTTCTTCATAATGCATTTTGTCATAATACTTCACGTAAGGTTGCAAGAAATGTTTTGTTGTATTTATTTAGAAATACTTTTGATAATAGTTGGGTAAATGTATACAGGGATTGAAGCGATGTGGTTTGGTAAACGTTTTATTGCCAGTATAAAGGTTGATAATGGCTGAATAAAAACAAAAGAATAAGAATTATGTCTCATACCTGGCGGAAGTGTGAAAGGTTCTGTTTCCTTAAACTAGTTTGTCATGCATTTCTTTTTCAACACATTTACAGGTAAATCCTAGTATTTTAATTTTGTGATTAATCATGATCAAATCAGTCAAAAAAATTGCACTTTTCAGTGCAAACAAAATGTCTCAAAATGTAACAAAAAAACTTACCGGGAACATAGGTTACATGAGTTTGAAGAAAAAAAAAAATACAACTGAAGTAACGCAATTAATGCAACAAATGTTGCTTTATTGTAGTGTTATTCTAACAGTCAAAGTACTATTCAAAATCACGTTATTATTTCACTCTCTCTCTCAGATTGTTTTCAGATTTCAGACTCTGATAGCCAAAGAAAAAGCATTAAATATAAATCTCACTCTCGCTCTCTCTGCTGTTTCATATTAGCGGTCGGCAGCACGGCAGAAACATTCCCTTTTTATTATTGATGCTAAAATTAATATAGCAAAACTCTCGCTTAATTCAAATTCAATTAATATTCAATTGTATGAAATGCAAGTCCTTATATTACGTGACCAAAACTTCACTTCAGCTTATCTCACACGCACTTTGATCTTTTTTTTTTTTGCATACAGGTGCAGTAAGGTCAGTTCCTTCACCTTTGTCATCTGTTTTGTATGCAAAGTAATACCATATTTCACTTCTACTGTTCTCTTTATTTATTAATTTCGGTTGTATTGATAGAGTTTCATCTGTTTGATCCATTGCGTTGTTCTGTTGTCACATTTACCGGTTGCGCACCAATTTGGGAAGCACTGCCACCTACAGGTGCACTTCGCAACAGCAGCGTATGAAATACCGAATTGAGCAAAATTATGATATCGTACCATTTGAAATATGATATATACCCGTATTTTTCCAGTACCGGTATACCATGCATCCCTAATTGTTATAGGTCAATTTAGTTTACTAACAACAGATGTGTCCAAAAACGTTTAGGGAGTAAAGAAAATCGAATCAGTGTAATATAGTAACAAAACACAGTAAAAAAAAAAAAAAAAAAAAATTTACTTTTTTCAGAGAAATAAGAAATATTGGTCCCACTTTATATTAGGTGGCTTTAACTACTGTGTACTTACATTTAAATTAATCATTCAGTACAATGCATTTATTGTGTACATACATGTTTTTACATTGTACTTATATTTTTTAAAATACCTATATGTAATTACATCTGTAATTAATTTCTGTAATTACATTTATAATTACACATAAACCTACCCATACCACTTAACCTGTCCCTAACCTTACCCATATCCCACCTCAATAGCAGCAAAAGTGTTTTGCAGTACAGTATGAACACAATAAGTACATTGTACTTATTTTTTTATGTAAGTACATAGTAGTTAAGGCCAACTAATATAAAGTGTGACCAAAATATTTGAGTATGAACAACAACAAACACAAACCGTGCAGCTAATAGTGAAAACAATTGCACAAATTCAAAAATACAAACAGTGCAAATGATTCACAAACTACACACAAAATGAGTGAGAAATATACAGAGTGCGACAGAAAAAATAGTGAAAATGATCTTTATGAACTATACAAGAATTATTTACATAATATACATATAATAAGTGGATCGATCGCCTAGCAATGCGAAGACATACATTCCAATGCTTTATCCGATATGTACCGCTGTTTTTGAAGTACTCAGTTGTGATATTTTTATACTTTTTCAAAGAGTTCTCTCATGCAAATGTGTTATTTTGTGTTTGTTTTCATGCACACACGACAAAATTTACTTTCACTTTGCGTTTTTTTCAAATTTTCAAAGAATCATCCTAAATGGTGGTTCAAAAGACCAAAACCTGAATATGGTTGAATATGGGACAGTTTGGCACAGGGGTGGGAGTAAGCGTCAACAATCATTCCTGTTTGGCTCAAAGGAACGAAATGTATTGGTTTGTTCTGACGAATCAATGTTGTCAAAATGTGATGACGTAATCACGTACGCTACGGAGCCTCTGAATATCCAAATAAGACAAATGAGATATCTCAGAAAAAGGGGAGAATCTCCATTTTACAACACTTTTAAAGCATTCAGATAAGATTAGCGGTTCAAAAGTTATTAAACATTTAAGAACAATAGTTATTTTTAGCTGTGTGTGGCTGTCTCGGTCTTTGAGTCAAGTCAAGTCACTTTTATTTATATAGCGCTTTTAACAATACAGATTGTGTCAAAGCACTTAACAGTATCAAATTGGAGGACAGAGTGTCAGTAATGTATAATGATAAGATTAAACACTCAATTTTCAGTTAAAGGCATTTCATTATTGAATTCAGAGGTGACATTGTCTAGCTCAGTTTAGTTTAAATAGTATCTGTGCAATCAAATCGGCGATAATCGCTAGAAATTAAGTGTCCCCAACTGAGCAAGCCAGAGGCTACAGCGGCAAGGAACCAAAACTCCCTCTGTGACAGAATGGAGAAAAAAACCTTGGGAGAAACCAGGCTCAGTCGAGGGGCCAGTTCTCCTCTGACCAGACGAAACCCGCAGTTCAAAAGTTTATATTTCTATTTTAATTTTGTTGCAAGTTCTAACAATAGTAGTATTATGTAGTTAGGTATTTTATTAGATTTTTAGTTATTTTGTTATATTTTTTAGTTTTATTGTATTTTAATCTAGGGTTTTTTGAGGGTTTATAACCAGCACTGGTGTAATAACTGACAGACACCAGGGGTACCTTTTAAATTTAGTGGCACATTAATGGATCAACAAGTGTAATTTTCCTTATTTTAGCACTATAATGTGTTAATCTTATTTAATCTCCTGTTTTGTAGATTATCTGACATTTGTGTGTATGTGTGTGTGTTGTATCCATCTGTAGGTTGTCTGGCTGTATGGTGACAGAGGAAGGCTGTGGTTATTTGTCTTCAGCTCTGAATTCAAACCCCTTACACCTGAGAGAGCTGGATCTGAGCTACAATCACCCAGGAGATTCCGGAGTCAAGCTGCTCTCTGAAATACTGGAGGATCCAAACTATAAACTGCAGATACTCAAGTATGTTTGGCAGTAACAGGGTTTTACTCAAGATAAGATAATACTGCTAATCTCAGTTGGGTGATGTAAGTTGCTTTGAAGATATGTATACACATACAGTACTTTATAAACATTGTAGGTGTCTGTATTTGTGTGATTGTGTGAAGTAAGCTGCTTGCCTAAAATTAAGCCTTTGTAGACACAACTGTGTGAATCATCTTTTGAGATTTTCACTATTTTAAACTGTTTGAACACATTATTTTTGTGTTTATTCACTTGAACTTGTGTTATTTATTTGTGTCTTTGGAGCTCTGCTACTGTTAGGCTTTGCCCAATCCTTATTCACTGATTTCAACAAGTGTTAACTGAGGCCATTTTAGAATCACACCAGGACTGAGAAAATGTAGGTCTTTTATCACTTACACACACACACACACACACACACACACACACACACACACACACACACACACATCCTAATGTCCCCACAAAGATAGGAAAAACAGAAATATACTAAAGGACCCCAGAAAGACAACCCCTTTTTTATGCCCCTTTTTACAAGACATAAAAATATGTCTCTGATGTCCCCAGAGTGTGTATAGACCATTTCAAGGATGTAAACAATAACAAAGGCGTTGGAATGCTGCTGCGCATGTCTGGTCCTGAAGCATTTCTGGTAGCACCATTTTTTAAATCTCAGATCTGTCAAAACAAGCATGTATTATTTAAGTCTAGTGAAAACGTAACAGTTAAGGTATTTCAAAAAATTTAAAATAAGCGGTGATTGGAATTACCCTTTAAATATGGTTGAGGCGCAAACCTACAAAGAACATTAAAAGTAGTCTTCCGGACAGCTCAAAGCGGATCTGGTTGATGCTGTGTGCGTGTACACGAGAGATGGCGCTAAATGTATCGCAGTCTGGATGTTTACAATTAACTCCATAGCGGAAAGGTTGGGATCGTTTGTTCGTACAATGGATGACATCAGTCTTATGTTTGGTTAAACTGAAGCTAGACAAACAGTGTCACTTACGTACTTATCATGATTTGTTGTTAAGATGTCCGGGGAGCTGATTAGTTGACATTTTACTTGCGTTGCTGGGTCAGTCTGTATATCTATGCAAATATTCATTTTCATATTTATTTGTACAGCGCTTTTCACAATACATATAGTTTCACTGCAGCTTTGCAGAACATGTATGTATATTACAACGCTATATGAATGCTAGTAAACTAATCACTGCATGCCATTATTACTGATTTCATTCGTTTTAAAATGTGTGCTTAGTTTGGTCAAGTTTGTTGATGTGGAACAGTGTGAGAAAGCATTTGAATGCTCTATCTGTTATGGAATGCTCACACGAAAGATCCATTTGTAGTTTTATTCTCAGATTCCAAAAAAAACATAATTCACATGAGCAAAAACAGGAAACAAAGATAGCAACACAGGAACAGAATGGTGATGAACCAATAATGGGAAATGCAGTCCAGAACACACAAACAGTGACTCAAAGAGAGTGCCCTCTGGTGGCTAAGCTGGGCTCTCCAACAACTGACTGTGACACTCTCTGAGCCATCATGTTGTCACAAATAAACAAGATGAATGCAATTCAATGCTGGCTACCGTGTTTTGCATAAACATTACCTTTATTAGTGTCTTTTTTTTTTTTTTTTTTTTTAAGGGGTCCCTATTATGCTCTTTTACAATGTCTTGATTTTGTTTTGGGGTGTACCAGAACATGCTCTCATGCTTGGTGGTTCGAAAATGTCTGCACTGGTTGAAAATAATTTTTCACGTAATTTACATTATTACAATACCTTTCTCCCCAGCCTGGCACAAACGGCTCGATTAGTTCCAGGTTTGATGAAGGCCCGCCTTCCAAAAAACGAAATGTGTTGTGATCGGTTAGCTGTCCCAGTGCGTTGTGATTGGTGAACAGCTTAGACGGTGTTTCAGTACTGCCCTGCTCCTTGACAAAACAGCAAGTTTGTCAATATTGCTATATCAATTCAGACCTCGAGAATATTGAACAAGAGGATCGCGCAGAACCATTGCACGCACGGACTTTGCAAGACATATTAAAGTGGTAACGTTATTGTTGTTGTTGTTGTTGTTGTTGTTTGGCTAAATCACGTTTTAGATAGGATGTCAACAACAGCTTAAAAGTAACTGCATTTACTATGTACAGATAAGTGCAACGGTAATATGCATTGTTTATTGTTCTTTAATTCATTTAGTTATTTTAAAACATTATAACATGAATTGCAGTGAAACTGTTATACAGTTGAATTTATTAATACCATAGTCCCACATAATTACACTATTTGTGGCAGCATATATATGCAAATTCATTCTCTGCCAGCAGGGGGTGCTGTTGGAGTGGTAGAGATCGAGGTTTCCCCGGTAAAGCTGTACACAAAGCAGAGCTCTGCTCACAAACCCTGCTTTATCAGACATTACATGCAAGATGAAATGAAAATGACATCCAAAATTTTCTGAAAACGTCCCAGGTTATGTATGTAACCATGTTTCCCCGAGGGAACGAGACACTGCGTCGGAAAACGCTAGGGGAACGCCTTCAGCGATACCATGCACTGAATCATATGTGTAATCAGTCCAAACGATGGACGAGACGTCACGGGCGGGTGACTGACTCAATGGCTCATTATGGACCTCATTATGCGAGCCTTTGTCTTCTCAGGTGTGAGTCACAGCATTATCCAGGATAGTTCACGCCCTCTCGCATAGACCCTTTCTACTCAAAAAGTGACTTAGAAAATTTAAATCAATATATTGTTTTCTCTGAATGATTGAGTTAGATTATTTTCAGATCATTTTGAAGCAAATATTCTAGGCTACAAGATCCAGTTCTCAAAAGTATTGTGAACAAATGTTATGTGTGTGTTTTATGGCCTTATTTCAGTTACTTTAAAATTTTAGTTTTTTTCTAACCACACATGAATGTTGTTTTCTCAAAAACACAATCATGGATGTACAAGCTGCTCACATATTATTGTAGCCCAGTTTGTGCTGAATACAGTGTTTTCAGACTTTAGCCATTAAAATGTTTATAAACAACTGAAAAAAGCACAAATGTCAGGGCATGTCAAAACTTCTCAGGGGCCCCAAAACACCCTCAGACCCCAGAGGGTTAAACACTCAATTTTCTCAATTTTCAGTTAAAGGCATTTCATTATTGAATTCAGAGATGTCATTGTTTAGCTCAGTTTAGTTTAAATAGGATCTGTGCAACCAAATTGATGATAATCGCTAGAAATTAAGAGAGCTGTACACCATTGTGTCAACTATGGTGCAGGGGAAGACAAGATGTCTCCTATTAAGCGATTGAAGTGTTTAGTTGTTGGATGTAATAATGAATATAGCAGTCGTCATTTACTCCTGACATCTGAACCGCTGAAGATGCAGTGGATTGCATTTGTTTTTGAAGGGAATGCGCCCCCTGATCTGCCTAAATGCATCTATCTTCGCGTAAATCATTCGTGATCCAGCTTCATCTACAGAAGAAGTGAGTATTAGGGTTTTTAATGAATCTTTGCAAATCGCCTTTGCTAATAATGTGCTAATTAGCAAGTTTCACAATGAATGTGGCTAAAGTAAACATTCTCTCAGAGAGCGACTCAGAAGAGAGGGATGGAGTCAGCAGAGCTCATTTGCATTTAAAGGAAAATGCTACAAAACGGCTTGCTCTGACAAGAGCTGCTTTTGACATGTTTAAAAAAGGTGTTTTTTACACTACCATTGAGAAATTTCAACCAAACTATGGTACAGACTTTTCATTAAGACCCTAAAGTATCATATCAACTTGTGGAAAATGGGCATCCGATGACCCCTTTAAAAATAGTAATGTGTCTAATAGTAATAAATCTAATACTAATAGTAATGTATTGTGTGACTTTTGACCGGTACTGAATATAAACAAAAGACATCCTCTCACTTTCAACTGTTTCCACCAAAATTATTAATATGTGATCAATATCAAAAGCAGTATCTGGCCTGGCCATGAGCAGCTTTAAGTACTACATTGCATTTCATCCTCAAGTTCTCAAACACATCTGGGTGATCATATGGTCAAATGTGGTTTGGCACTGCAGGGCAACCAGCTGTCCTTCCTGCCTGCCTGTAGCACTCACTGTCTTAGGCAGGGCTGGGAAGGTTACTTTTAAAATATATTTCATTACAGATTACAAAATACATGCTTTAAAAAGTATTTTGTAACGTATTTCGTTAGATTACTTAATTTTAGTAACTTAATCTAAATACTTTGGAATACTTAAGGTAAATGGCATATTAACTTTGATGTCTTGTTTTTATGTTAACCACCTCTAAATAAAAATGGGTGGCATGAATACATTTAAAACAATTATAAATGCATAAATAATGCTATGAGATTAATATTTTCAATACAACATTTTGAACATGGAAATAAAAAAATTATGGGAGGAAAATATGTTTTTAAATATGAAACTAAAACCGCCAATAGGTGGTGGCAAATCACTGCCTTAATGAAAGAGTCATGGAATCATTTGATTCGTTCAAAAGGCCCAATTCATTCAGGAATCAAGCAAGTGATTTTATGAATGTAATTGAATCATTCTCAGCTGATTCGTTCAAAACACGGCTTCATTCAGGAACCAAATGTTGCTCGCAGATGCGCAACTATTCTGATGTGGATTTATTTTGAAGGCTGTGGTTATTTGCATTAAGTTGCATTAACCATGTAGGAAAAAAGTTGCATTTTTTTTGGCAACCAGAGATAGTAGATGCTATTAATACTTATTGCAAACAGTGGCAGATATGTGATGGGAAAAGGGAGAAGAACGGGAGTTGAATGAGTTCAAATGGATTCAAACTCAAATCTTATCAGCACGTGTCTCAAATAGGCGTCTTTTCTAATGATGTCAATCCCAAACAGATTTGCGCTTAGTGTAAATAGACCAGCGTTTTGTTGCAGGTAAACAAAAATTACATTGCCTACTGTGATGTTCCGTCCTTTTTCACATTTATAAGTAAAATCGTCTTTTTATTTCCATGACAATTACGCGCTAGGCTTTCTGATTTTCTCTTGCATTTTAGTGAGTCATGTCATCACTATAGTCTGCACTCTGCAGGCAGGCTGCTGTATGGACGGGCTGCACGCGAGTCTGAGTGTCACCAGTTGCCTCATGGTTAAAATCATTTTACATTAATATTAAAATAAATAAATGACATTAAAAATCAAAGCAATCACTTTGGTAATCTAAAATACTTTTCAGATGTAACTGTAATCTGATTACCAACCATTTAAAATGTAACTATAACGAAATACAGTTACTCATATTTTGTATTTTAAATACGTAACGACGTTACATGTATTTCGTTACTCCCCAGCCCTGGTCTTAGGTGTCTTACATTACAGATGATGGCTTTTCTAAAAAAAAAAAACAAAAGTAGAAAAACAATTATTTAATTTAATGCACAATATTTAAAAATAATACTATTATTGTTTAGTACATCAGTACATGTTGGAATTAACATTAGACAAGCTTAATAAGTGATGAAAAATGTTTACCGTTACCTTTTGTAAACTACTGCAGTTAACTAAGTTTACAGTATACATTTCTATAACGTGTTACTCACTGCATTTATCTGCTGACAAGATAGCTAGACAACTAATGTGAACCCATATTTAATTATAGCCCACATAACACTTGGCAATAAAACGGAAATAAAAGCTTGGCCTTTTTCACTAAACAAAAATCAAAACGCTAGGTGCATATGTAAACAATGATGGAAACACAATGCTGCATCATACTTGAAGAGTTAACGTAAGGCAGCGGTTTTCAAAGTGTGGGGCGCGCCTCCCCTGGGGGGCGCCACAGCATGTCAGGGGAGGCGCGGGGAAAAATTATAATAATTAAAAAATATAATTATTTAGTTTAATTATTATATGTATTTTTTATTATATTTAAATGTTTTTATTTTAAACGATACTAAAAAATAAGTTAAAAATATGAGAAACATTTTTCAACCAGAAGGCCATAGCTGTGAATTCGCTGCTGTTTTGCAAGCCCGCCACCCGATTCAAAGCCTTCAACTTCAGGGCTTAAATCCAAAAGACGACGATATGATGATCAGTATTTAAGTTTAGGATTTACGTGGACAGGACCAGCTGATGAACCACGACCTTTATGTGTGGTCTGTCAAGATATTTTGGCTAATGACAGCATGAGACCCGCAAAACTTCGGCGACACCTTGAAACCAAGCATGTTGAGGTAGCAGGAAAACCTCCAGAATTTTTCCAGAGAAAACTTCAAAGCTGTGCAAGATTTTGTCAAATTAAATGGAAAGGCCACTGAAGCTTCATATCGCATTGCATTGCGTATTGCCAAGGCAGGAAAAGCACATATCACTGGAGAGACGTTAATTCTCCCGTCAGCAAAAGACCTGTGTTCCGTGATGCTAGGAGAGGCAGCGGCTTCTAAGATCGATTCTGTTCCACTCTCTGACAACACAATAAGTCGGCGCATCTTAGACATGGCACAGGATGTGAAGGAGCAAGTGTTAGACAGCGTCAGACACAGCCCATTTTTTGCACTTCAGATCGACGAATCCACCGATGTGGCCAGCTGCGCTCAGCTGTTAACATATGTGCGGTACGTGAAAAACATGGACATTCAAGAAGAGTTTCTATTTAGTAGTCCTTTGCCCACCCACACAACAGGTGAACACATTTTCAACAAATTGAACGAATTTGTGAGAAAGAACGATATAGACTGGGAACGCTGCTGTGGCATATGCAGTGATGGGGCAAAATCAATGACGGGCCGCCACAGTGGTCTCATATCGAGGGTTAAAGAGGTAGCTCCAAGAGCCGTGTGGACCCACTGCACAATCCATAGACAAGCCTTAGCTGCCAAGAAGATGCCAAATGATCTTCGGAGTGTCCTCGACGAAGCTGTGAAAATTATCAACCTGATAAAAGCACGACCTCTAAATGCGATGAATTGGGAGCGCATTACAAACAGCTGCTTCTGCACACCGAAGTCCGCTGGCTGTCTCGGGGCAGAGTTCTATCACGACTTTTTGATTTGCGTGATGAGGAAGTACTACTTTTTCTGTCAAATGTTCAATCCCCACTGGCACAGCACATGAGTGATTCGAGCTGGATCGCAAAGTTGGCTTATTTGTCGGACTAATTCGAACGCCTCAACACGCTTAATACATCATTGCAGGGCAGAGACAGCAATGTGTTTTCGGCATTTGAGCAAGTGTCCTCGTTCCGGAGAAAGCTGGATCTATGGGCCACTCGTGTGGAGAAAGGATGCTTGGACATGTTTCCTACGCTGGCTGACTTCATGCAAGAGGCAGGGCCAACAGTGGTTCCTATTCAGCCTTCGGTCGCTGAACACCTAAGGGGTCTGTGTCAGCAATTCACACACTATTTTTCCAACGAGACAATCCAGGATGAGTGGATTCGCAATCCATTCAAGTTCAAGCCAGCAGAAAGTGACGCAAGACGAAGAGGCTTTGATTGATCTGACTAGTAATCATGAACTGGAGCAAATGATTACACACACTTCCATTGGACATTTCTGGCTCTCTGTTAAAAATGAATTTCCTGAACTCACAGAAAGAGCACTGAGGAAACTTTTACCGTTCGTTTCAACGTATTTGTGCGAATCAGGATTTTCTGCTATGACATTCATCAAGAACAAATATCGTTCACGTCTTCAAGTGGAGGATGACCTTCGTCTGTTTCTGACGTCACAACAACCACAAATTAGTCTTCTCTGCGCAGCGAGGAAACAAATGCATACCGCTCACTAAGGTAGGGATATAATTATGTAAGCATATTAATCAATAGTAGATATATTTAAATTTTGGCGTTGTTTAAATTTTTCCCCACTCTCTGTTACAGATCATCTGACTGTTTTGACTGGGATGGACAGTTCTTACAATTTTAAATAGCCAAAAAAAAAAAAAAAAAATCAGTTCTTTTCATATGAATCATCATTGTTTTTTTCATTATTCTTAGTTTTAAAAACGTTATATTAACCTACTTGTTATTACTCTGAAAATAACTGCACTTTTCATGTTGACACAAATAATGATAAAAGTGAGTTAACAGTCTGACATTGTTCTGTGTGTTTATCTTTGTGTGCGTGCATGTGTGTGCATTTGGGGGGGGGGGGGGGGGGCATCGGGTAAGTTGTCTCAAAAGGGAGGCTCACTGTCTTAGACTTTGAAAACCCCTGACGTAAGGAAATAGAGTTGCTAGTTGCTATTCTGCTTCAATGCTGCAATCCAGGCAGAAATCTAAACCCTTCCATTTCCAATTATTTATAAATTAATATTAGTTCTAGGCCAGAGGGAGCACCCAACTACCGAGCAACAAGGATCTCATTTTAATTTTGACATTTTAAACTGCAGGATTAAATAAATGATCGCAATCCCACTTTTGCATGAAGCGCCTGCCGCCATTGTTTTGAATGCACTCGAACACTAACGGGAAACATCCAAGGAACAAAGACGTCACTTCCTTAAACAGCCAAATAGCCGTTGAAATGGTCTATATGAAGTTTTAGTTCAAAATACCTCACAGTTAATTTTTTATAGCTTGTTAAAATTGCCACTTAGGGTATGAGCCAAAACGCGCTGTTTTTGTGTTTCTCCTTTTAAATGCAAATGAGATGGTGCTCCCCGCCCCCTTTTCAGAAGAGGGTGGAGATTCAAGAGCTCATGCTCTGCAATAGAGGGTATGACATCACTGTCAGCCGGAGTGACTGCTGCTCTGCCCACTGAGTGGCAAAAATACTGAATGACAGCATTGATTTTCAACGTGAATCCTGTGAAAGAGCACACAAAACACATCTAAAATGAGAAGGAGATTTGCGATTGACTGTACAAATAGATTTGACAAGAAATCTGAGGTATATTATTACAGACTGTAAGCTACAGAGAAGAGAAGCAAATGAATCACTGCAATTCACAGAAACAAATGGACTCCAGGTAGCGAAACACGGATTTGCAGTTACCATTTTATGTTAATATGTTGACTTTTGCAGTAAAATCATACCCTATATATTGTATTGTTATATATCGTATTGACTACTCATCAATTAAATATTTACCATCTTATATTATGCATAACTGGACATTTTTAAATAAACACTGACAAAAATGTTCTACGTTTTTGGGCTGGACGATATGACGATATACATATAACATTGATATAAAGGATTTCCCGGATTTAGACCAATTTATTTGGTATTTTTTGTTTTTTTATTAAATTTGTATTTATTCAGGCAAATTTGCTTTATGTATTTCCCCGGCATCGAAATATATATATTAAAAATGTTTTCTTTGAGGTTCAGGGAGGTTTTATTTGGTGTAGGTTAGCTTCATATTATATTTAGTAATTTTATAGTCTTATATTAAAGATCATGTCTTTGAGGGACTGATTAAGGAATTCCTTCATAATTCCTGATTCTGATGTGTTTTCTCTCCATCAGATTCCCATCAGCTCACTCTGGATCTGAACACAGCACATAAATGCCTTCGTCTGTCTGAGGGAAACACAGTGATTACTGCCACTGACACAGATCAGCCTTATCCTGATCATCCAGACAGATTTGATGGTGTGTGTCAGGTGTTGTGTAGAGAGAGTGTGTGTGGACGCTGTTACTGGGAGCTGGAGTGGAGTGGAGATGTGTTTATATCAGTGTTATATAAGAGCATCAGCAGGAAGGGATCAGGTAAAGAGTGTTGGTTTGGATATAATGATCAGTCCTGGAGTTTGTACTGCTCTCCCTCCAGTTACTCATTCAGACAAAATAACACACAGACTGATCTCCCTGTGAAGTCCATCAGCAGGAGAATAGGAGTGTTTGTGGATCACAGTGCAGGAACTCTGTCCTTCTACAGCGTCTCTGACACAATGAGCCTCATCCACACAGTCCAGACCACATTCACTCAGCCGCTCTATCCTGGGTTTAGTGTTTATGGATCAGTGAATCTGTGTTGATGAATCAGAATAGACTGATGAGAGATTCTACCGATTATGCTTTGAGTTGCACGATGAATCAGTAACAGTGAAATGTTATAGAGGCTGCATCTGAAATCGCATACTCGCTGAGTATAGGTACTTAATTTCAATAAGCACTTACTTAACGAGCAGTAAAAGAGTACATACTCTACAGCCAAATCTCATCAGGTATGAATGAGATCCAGACATCATCCACCATGTTGACGTTATCATGTGACTTACAACATAATAACAAGCGCAACAACTTAAAAGCAAAAGATATTAGCATAAGGCATTCATATTAGCATTCATCTTCCTGTATATCTTGATAATGATGAAATTTGCTCATTTTGTGGTCTTCATGAAGAAAAAGCTGCCTATTTATTTTGTGATAAATTTAGGGTTGATTTAATTTCTTATATTTTTAAGTTCTTGTTTGTTTGTTTTTTTAAATCTCCTTAATGCTTTCTTCTTTTTCTTGTTGAATTTAACTCTCTTGTTTCATCCCACAGACGTCTAAAAAAATGCATTATGAATTATTGAAAGATATTTAACTTTGTCATTGTGCTTTTTTTCTGTGTATATAATCTAATATGATCAATGCAAATTCATGATATTTATGTTTTCAGCTTTTTTAATGATTTGTTGTTGTTAGGTACAACCATCTTCCATGATACAACCAACTTTCCCTGAACTTACCCAGCAGGCACCAGACGTCTATGTAACGTCAGGTTGACGTTGGACACAAAGTCGGACAGACGTTGCATTTTGGTTGAAAATGAAAATCGGTTTGACGTCAATATTTGACGTCAATTTGATGTTGACTTAACGTTGGATTTTGGTCACCCGACGTTGCTACTGAAATTTAACCAAATATCAACGTCTTTTGACGTCTTGTGCCTGCTGGGTATATGTAATTATAAGTTTGGCAATAATAATAAAAAGTTTGTCAATGATAAGAAAAAGTTTGGCAATGATAAGAAAAAAAAAGGGACAGGTTCACTAACACATCATTGCACCAGTAACTTGACAACCCTACCTAGTACTGTTTTCCTCAGCATTTACAGCATTTGCAATGATTTCAATGTTTGCCCAAAAGAGATATCGGGCAGCTGCTTGATTAATCACAAAAATAAAAACAAGAAATTTAAAAAGAAACACTCTCAAGCTTTGTTTAAACTCTTCCGCACTAAGTGAAAAAAACCTTCCAAAAGTATTCCACTACTTCACCCCCTACTTACTTTGACCATCATAAACCAAACAAATAGAACTCAAAAAAACAAACAAATAGGTCCTACTTTCAACTGATTAACCAACACACTTTCTTTGCCCACATTTTCTTTACCATCACAGCACTTACTTTAGCCTTCTGTTTAAACTTTTAAAACTATATAAAAATTGATTTAAATGAATTTAAAACAGTTAAGAATAGAAAATGATTATACATAAAATACAGTGCAATCAGTTCAGAAGTAGCACAGTGCTCATTCAACAAATGCACAGCTAAACAGATGAGTTTTGAGTCTGGATTTAAAAGTGGCTAATGTTTTAGCACATCTGATCTCTTCTGGAAGCTAGTTCCAACTGCGGGCGGCATAATAGCTAAAAGCAGACTCCCCTTGTTTTGTGTGAACCCTTGGTATTTCTAACTGACTCGATCCTAATGATCTGAGTGGTCTGTTAGGTTTATATTCAGTGAGCATATCTCGAATGTGTTTATGTCCTAGGCCATTTAGAGATTTATAAACAAGTAAAAGTACTTTAAAATCAATCCTAAATGTAACTAGAAGCCAGTGTAAGGACCTGAGGACTGGTGTGATATGCTCAGATTTTCTGGTTCTAGTCAGAATCCTGGCAGCAGCGTTCTGGATGAGCTGCAGCTGTCTAAAAGCCTGGGTATACTTAACTTTCTGCGTGCCGTTCCGTCTCATGGACAGCCACGTCCCCACAGCTTTCAAAGTATACTCAACCGTGGATGAGTGTGGACAGATGAGCTCAACACATGCGCAGTACCACCTACTTAACTTGCACTGTCTCAACATTCACCTCACGCATGCGCTGTTGTACGCGGAGCGTCCGAGCGGTCTCAAAAGATTGTCTGCATGCGAACGGGGTGCGTGGCTGTCCGCGAGCCCTTCTGATGACGAAAATAACGTGATGCGGACGGTGTGCGGACGCTGACGGCCGAAGTATACTTTGGCCTTAACGGTCTTCTTTGGCAGGCCGGTGAGGAGACCATTACAATAATCCACCTGCTGGTGATAAAGGCATGAACAAGTTTCTCCAAGTCTTGACTGGACACAAAACATCCAATTCTTGCAATGTTTTTGAGATGATAGTATGCTGATTTAGTTACTGCTTTGACATGACTACTAAAACTAAGGTCTGTCTCCAGAAACACCCCAAGATTTTTGATTTGAAATTTTAGTTGTTTGACCCCTAGAGTCAAGGTCACCTTGCATTCACCTTGAGAACTTCATCTTTGTTTCCAAATGCAATAACAATGCATTGGCAGAGGGAGTCAATGGGGCTGTAGTCATTTGAAGATAAGGCTAGGTAAATCTGGGTTAGCATCAGCATAGCTGTGATAGGCAATTTGGTTCTTTCTCATTATTTGACTTAGTGGAAGCATATACAGGAGTAGTTATAACCAATACTGTATGTCACTTTGATGATTTATGACCTGATTTATGACCAAATTTATGACCAAATGTATGGCTATGGGACCCCCTCTGTAACCCATGACTGTCACATCACCGGGGTCCTGTCACCCCTGACTGACATGACAGTAGGGTGTGTAAATCGAAAGATCTAAACAGAGGTTAGATTTGACGTTTGTTGGATTTATGACTGGATTTATGATGTTTTTATCACTCACCTGGCCCATGGGGTTTTTATGGAGTTCCTTCCTGGCCTGTAGCTAACGGGCAGCCTGGAGGTGTTGGGTTCTTCCTGCTTGTGGAAAAAAATGGCTGAGCAAAGGGTGTGTATTGCCGCCTTATGTTTATTTGATCTGTATGTTATATGTTAATGCCTAGACAGGGGGATCTTCCTGGTTCTGGAAAAAAATGGCTGGGCAAAGGGTGTGTATTGCCGCCTTATGTTTATTTGATCTGTATGTTATATGTTAATGCCTAGACAGGGGGATCTTCCTGGTTCTGGAAAAAAATGGCTGGGCAAAGGATGTGTATTGCCACCTTAAGAGGATCAATGTCTGTTTGATCTGTATGGCATATGTTAATGCCTAGTCACCAATTTGTTCCTACCGGCTTGTCTACAAACGCTTCTGAATAAGGAAGGTGTCAGGACATCTACCTTTCCAGATTGGGGATAAAAGAAAGGTGTCATGTCTGAGGGTTGTTCTTTGTTTTTGGGGGGATGGAAGGCATCCAAACACGTGTCTAATGTCAAACCCCTAAACGGTTTAGTTCTGCTTGATCTATAGGCTAAATGTTGATAGCTAAGACATCACTGTTTTGATTGTATGAAAACTGAAACATAGAATTAAAGAATTCACCAAGACCATATTTCTATATGCATCTGAAAAAGGTGCTATGTCCTCGCATGTTTTTCTTTATCATCTCAATGTGTGTATGCTAACACCTCTGTAGGATCAGAACAACATAATCTGTAGGTTGAATATATAAACTTATAAGGAGGAGTCTTAAATTAAAAATTATTCAAACCACCAACTATCCACCGGTCCACCTCACTGATAGTGGACGACAGTATCCTCTTTGTGCTTGTGTTATAGATGTGCACAGAATCATGCTTTAGTTCAGTTCAGTTCATTTTATTTATAAAGCACAATAAAACAACAATGGTTGACCATTGTGCTAAACAATATTGTTTAAATGAAAAGTACATAACATGATATGACAAGACAAACAAATAAACATTTTTAAATAAGCCCTGCTTTAGACAAGTAATCAACACTTTGGCTGATTATTTGGGCTCTCTCTCTCACACACAAATCTGAGTATACTAAATTTTAAGTAGCAAAAATGTTGTTTTTACTTTTTGTTGTTATTTAATAAATGTTTTCATTTTAATCTAGCCCGTAGATACTATGTGTACTGTAAAAGAACAAATATTCATTTCACTTAAAACTTCTCAGTAAAACAATAACACCTACGGTTTTAAACATGTTTAAAAAGTTTTAAACACATTGTCACGAAAGCAAGTCATGCTGCCTATTGTCATTAAATTAAACTTTAGTTTTCTAATCTTCATGAAAACTTTATTGGTGTACATTTCTCACCTAGAACACAAAACTTGTACATTTTTTTTCTACGTATCATGTCATTTTAAATGGTTTACTAAAAGATTAAAGCACCAGCATCTGTGATTTTCAAAATGAAAGAGATATAAAATATAAGGATTTTTCAACTATCATCATTTCCTTTTGACCCTAAAAAAATGATAATGAATTTACTATGACAGTCGATACAAAGTAGGCTACAGTTTTCAAAAGCTGTGCTGAAACATTTATGAGTATTTTTGCACTCCAACAGATTGTGTCAGGGATGCGTCTCATCTAAGAATTACAGTGTTTTGTAAATAACTTTTTTTTTTTTTTTTTACATTACTAGATTTAGTCAAATTTTTTGTTGGACTGTGTATGTTTTTAGGTGAAGACACCTCTTTGTGAGCTGTCATCATAACATGAATAAATGAAAATTAAGAAATTAAGTAACAGTCTTTTCTTTTTGAGAAATTTCTTTTAGTGCAACTCTGTGTCTGTCCATGATGTGCGAACACATGAAGCATCAACACGAAAATTAAGTCTTGCTGTTTTACCCTTAAAACTATTACAACTGAAACAAATCAAACTATTGCACTGAAAGCTGCACATTCATTAAGTTTGAGCATGCTAAAATTTTCACACTCTTGTATTAATAAATTTAATCCATAACCTTTCATACATTCAAGAGACCAAATCTCTAAGAAAGAGATACCAAGACAAGAAAATGTTTATAATGCATATAGAATTTGGAAAATCTGTTTCATAAACAATTATGAAAGGATGATTGGGTTTAGTCATCTTGCTCAGATAGCAGATGACACAATTAACATTTCGCCAGTTTGGCGGTATTTGTTTTAAGACTCCTCTGCAAGCTCATGCTAATCCTTGCATGGGAAAGAGAGCATGACGAGCACATACAGTGGGGCAAAAAAGTATTTAGTCAGCCAATTGTGCAAGTTCTCCCACTTAAAAAGATGAGAGAGGCCTGTCATTTTCATCATAGGTATACCTCAACTATGAGAGACAAAATGAGAAAAAAAAAATCCAGAAAATCACATTGTAGGATTTTTAAAGAATTAATTGGTAAATTCCTCGGTAAAATAAGTATTTGGTCACCTACAAACAAGCAAGATTTCTGGCTCTCACAGACCTGTAACTTCTTCTTTAAAGGAACACTCCACTTTTTTTGGAAATAGGCTCATTCTCCAACTCCCCCAGAGTTAATAAGTTGAGTTTTACCGTTTTTGAATCCATTCAGCCGATCTCCGGGTCTGGTGATAGCACTTTTAGCATAGCTTAGCATAGATCATTGAATCCGATTAGACCAGTAGCATCGTGTTCAAAAATGACCAAAGAATTTTGATATTTGTCCTATTTAAAACTTGACTTTTCTGTAGTTATATCGTGTACTAAGATCGGCGGAAAATGAAAAGTTGCGATTTTCTAGGCTGATATGATTAGGAACTATACTCTCATTCCAGCGTAATAATCAAGAAACTTTGCTGCCGTAACATGGCCGCAGCAGGCACAGTGATATTACGCAGCGCCTGAAAGTAGTCCCCAGCTATATTATAACTAGTTACCTAGCTGGGGACTACTTTCAGGCGCTGCGTAATATCACTGCACCTGCTGCTTTTGGATGATCCAGAAGAGGATTGGGAGAATGTCATATGGTCAGATGATGAAACCAAAATAGAACTTTTTGGTAAAAACTCAACTTGTCATGTTTGGGGGAGAAAGAATGCTGAGATGCATTCAAAGAACACCACACCTACTGTGAAGCATGGGGGTGGAAACATCATGCTTTGGGGCTGTTTTTCTGCAAAGGGACCAGGACGACTGATCCGTGTAAACGAAAGAATGAATGGGGCCATGTATCGTGAGATTTTGAGTGAAAACCTCCTTCCATCAGCAAGGGCATTGAAGATGAAACGTGGCTGGGTCTTTCAGCATGACAATGATCCCAAACACATCGCCCGGGCAACGAAGGAGTGGCTTCGTAAGAAGCATTTCAAGGTCCTGGAGTGGCCTAGCCAGTCTCCAGATCTCAGCCCCATCGAAAAGTTGAAAGTCCGTGTTGCCCAGCGACAGCCCCAAAACATTACTGCTCTAGAGGAGATCTGCATGGAGGAATGGGCCAAAATACCAGCAACAGTGTGATAAATAAATTCCAGGCAAAATCTTTGACCTCGTTTTTAATATACTGCACGTTTTTGAACTGTTTTCTCATCTTTCATTCGCTGATCTGTACTTACAAATGCACTTCCAGAGTTTTCATTTACGCTTCTGAAGTTTTCGTTTACAATTCTGAACATTTCGTTCGCCATTCTGGCACAAATCTCTTGTGGGGGCGGGGCTAACAGCGGTGTGTTCTCATTGGCTACTGAGTTTTTGATTGACAGCTTCTTGACCTGGAAGTGAAGGCGTCAGTATCGTTGCGCCTGTGTGGATGTGAGCGTCTGTTAGCGGCTTCCTATTTCATTTTAATGATATAAAATGATATATAAAGATTTTTTATTATTATTTTATCAGTATTTTTCTGCTGCTACACTACATTGATGAGATGATTTCTTTGGAATAGCACAGATGAATGATATAATCATCATGATCATCAATCATCGTCGTTATCAGGATACTCACGGTAAGTTGTCTTGATTTAGTCCAATCACAGGACCTGGTTATCTACACACAGTTACAGTCTTCAATTAGATCATATTTGCTTCGATTAGTTCATATTTTCCCCCAGCACATAGTGTAATGTACAGTACTAAATTTACAAGCGTGCTGCCAATCACTGCGCTGTCAGCTTTAGCAAGGTAAGCCGTTTTACCATGCTTTTTCTGCATCCAGATCTGACTGTAATAATAATGAAATAATAGTCACTTCAGATGAACATTTTGGGGGGAAAACAAACAAACTTTGACAAATAATGCCTAAATATATATCCAAATGCGAAACCTAATACATGCAAATAATTATGACTGAAAACAGTTTCCAGCAACTAACGTTAGGGTATACAGTCATGATTGTACAGGTCTATACAGCCATCTAATGGTTACACAGCGGTATTACAGATGATTAATGGTATGTAATTTTGAGGTATTTTAGTACCAAGTTAATACTTATATATATATATATATATATATATATATATATATATATATATATATATATATATATATATATATATATATTATATTGTGTATTTATTTGTTTGAAATATTTTAAGTTTGAAATGTGTCATGGGAGTTCAAAGCAGTTTGTATTGTTAGACTATGATGCATGTCCTTTCTCTGTTTCCAGGGAGCGGAGCAACTTTTCCATAAACTTCTGATGCTGACCCAGAGGATGTAGTGATGTACCAGAGAGCCCTCATCAGACAAGAGTCTTATTGTGTTCAGACACATCACCTTTGAATGACTGGGATCTTGATCTTCAGACACCTGATATTATGCAAATATTTTTACTTCTTTGGAGCTCTAGATAAAACAAACACTGTTCACAAGTACACAAGAGGTTGCACTTTATTCTTATTAGTCTATGCTGATCTTGGATTGGCATACCAACAGCATAAGATTGTTAAGGGGATAGTTCAAAAATAAAAATATATATATATTTTTTTATTTTACTCACCCTCTTGCTGTCTCAAATGCATATTACTGTACTTTCTTTCTACTGGACAGGTAACACAAGTTAAGATTTTTAGGCAAATAATTAATCTCTGTGAGTCCTAAAGATGCTTTAAAAACCACACACAGCGACCGTGACCATAATCCATCTGACCATAATCCAAATCAGTATCTTTTGAAGTGAAACAACAGATAAGAAAAACACTAATAATATAAACTTTTGACTATTAATAATCGCTTCCACTCAACATCATATGTACATGGGTTCACTTGTGTGATGTGGATTCTCAGAGATGGATTATTTTCTTAAAAATCTTTGTGTCAAGAAAGAAACTTATATACATCTGGAAAAGCATGAAGGTGAGTAAATGAAATAATTTTTTTTTGGCGTGGACTATCCCTGTAAAGACTGATATTGCACTCCAGTACATTACATACTCATTCACTGTTTTGTAACTTATACTGTAACAGGAACTGTTGAAAGGATCGTTGCAGTGTTTAAAACATATGAATTTTAAACATTCTGTATGTTATGTTCTTGTGCATTTTGTGTGGTAATGTGAATTATAATAATACTGTGCATTATGTATACTATGCAGTTAGTGTTTTGTGGATTCTGGTCTCTCCTGTCACAACATAATTGCATCCAAGACTTTCACTTTGATACTTGTGTATATGCTATAGTGACAATAAAGAATGTTGATTTATTTGAATTAATTCATATGGTCATTTATATTCATTCAACTGGTTTATAAAATTCACACTAGAAAGAGTTGATTATTAAAAATGTATTTCCAATTTTAAATGTTAGATGATGATGTTAACTAAATAAAATAACTAAACAAAATGATCAGCATGATGAAAACAATTGGCAGCAAGAACATTGTGTGGGATATGTAATAAAACGAGCTTGATTGCCTGGTTGGAGTGAGACTTTATTGACAACAGGATAGTATTATATTTCAAATGTAACAGCTCAACCTAATTAGACCCTATAATGCAAAAGAATCAAGAGCAATAAACAAATATAATAAGAGAACACAGGACATTATACAATATTTCCAGTATTACAGTACTTTAATAATTAAACCTCAATATGACCTTCTTTTTCTCTCACGTTTTCTCGTGCTCCTAAAAGCTTATGTTGACAGAGTAGCAACAGATAAATACAGATTGAATTCAAAAACAAAACTCCTAACTTTATATTATGGACCTTTTTCACATTTCCGGGTTTCTCAGCAGCGGAAGTCATCATAGTTGGGTTAACTTGAAGAGCGGTGAATGGGAGAGTACCACAAATATATTTTTTGCACTCCCATTTGCTCAAATAGCAATAGAAAAACTCCACAATAGTGTTTCATGACTTTCAAAAAAAGGGAAAAAATGGAGAGAGACTGATAACAGCAGTCAGAAGAGAGAACGATGTCAAATTTACGACCCCTCCCACAGACGCTGCATTAGAAACACTCTCGCATTAGCGTAAACTAGGTTTTTTTTTGTAATTTGATGCAAGATAATACAATACAAAGAATAGTGTTATAAATGTACATACATTTTTTTAAAAATACAAATATGAAAAACTTTCGAGGATTTATGATGCTGATGACTTTTAAATGCGTCATCACAGTCTTGTGAAAAGGGTCCATTAAAATGAAATAGGAAGCCGCTAACAGACGCTTCCAGGTCAAGAAGCTGTCAATCAAAAACTCAGTAGCCAATGAAAACACACCGCTGTTAGCCCCGCCCCCATGAGAGATTTGTGCCAGAATGGCGAACGAAAACTAAACTCTGGAAGTGCATTTGTAAGTACAGATCAACGAATGAAAGATGAGAAAACAGTTGTAAAACATGCAGTATATTAAAAACGAGGTCAAAGATTTTACCTGTAATTTATTTATTTTTTAGTTTCAAAGACATTTTATTCAGTTTCAATTGATATGTTCATACATTTCTTGAAAAATTACATTCATTTTATTTGGCACAAATCTAATTCTATAACATAGGCCCAGCAGACAACTTGTCTTTATGCTGTCTATATTTATTGTCTTATACCAATGGCATCAAGAAGTGTTACTTACTGGTAGTTGTGACCTAAATATAAGCAAATTGTAATTGAGAAACAAAATTATTCTGATAGTTTAAATATTCAAATCTTTAATTTGCCATGTATTTATACATACAAGTATTTAGCTCAGAGTAATAAATGATCTCTGCCCTAAACATACATGTGTCTGCTGGCCTGGAGAGGTCCATGCTCCTGTCTGAAGTGTATATATAGGTTATCTGTAGCACATATTATGGGTTCGACAGCAAGCCTCAAAGTCTGGGTGCAGACTCAGACACTACAAGATGACCATACCAAAGAAGACACGGTAAACGCCATCCTCCGGGCGGTACAGGAGCTAAACATAAAAATGGATGACCAAACTCAGCGATTTCTAAGCTTCGAAAAGCAGATTATGGCCAATTCATCAGCCATCAACAAGAACAAAAAAGACATATCTGAGCTTCAATCCCAAGTAGCTCATCTTAAAAAAGAAAATGCAATTCTGAAAAGCGTGTGTGAAGAACATGCTCACTACAAGAAAGGTGGAACCTGAGGTTGGCCGGCTTGCCAGAAAAAGATGACGAGAATGTCCGGGAGACCGTCATCGGGATTCTGACCCGGATTATCCCCGTGTCCGTGGAGAGGCTGCGGGACACCGTGGATACCGTGCACTGGCTTGGAAAGAGAGAGAGCGCCGCCACCTCAAACAACATTTCCAGAGTTGTCATCATTCAGTTTGGAATGCACATGATTCGGGATGTAGTCTGGAAAAAATCTAAGGATGCTAGAGTCTGCAAAGATCTTCACATCAACTTCAAGGAAGATTTTTCCAAGGAGGACAGACTCGCCCGTGCCAAACTGTGGCCGTTGGTGCAGGAGGCCCGTAGGAGGGGGAAGCGTGCGTACCTGAAGGAGGGGTATGCGTTGATTGATAACAAGAGAGTGGACCCAGACTGACTTTTCTTTTTGCACTATTGTTATTGTTCTTAAGTTATGTTTTTTTCTTACCTGTTTTTTTTTTACAGGGCTATTACAATTTATCACAAGTTGCGTGGCTAGTAAGGTTACTCATTCCTGCGCATCTTTTCTGTTATCTTTACTGTTATATCTGACTCTTTATTTTATGCTATCCTTGTTATTGTTAAATGTAAGGGGACTGAAAAATAGCATTACACGTAAGGCAACATTTCTTTATTGTAAGGATCAGAAGGTGAATTGTTTTTTTTTGCAAGAAACACATTCTGTTTGTGAGGACATGCGTTTTTGGAAACTTCAGTGGGGGGACTCTGCCTACTTCAGCCATGGGACATCTCATTCAGCGGGAGTTATGATTTTGTTTTATAGGTTTCAAGGCTCAATTGTTGACCATAAAAGTGATACAAATGGTCATTGGTTAATGGTGACTGTGGAGATTGACGTGTTAAATTCATCTTGGTATGCGTATATGGTTACAATAGCAAAGTAAAATAGCAAAATAAACTATTTTATTCTGACCTATGTGTTAAGATTAACCAATGGAAGGTGACATATTCAATGGATGTTATCATGCGGGGGGGGGGGGGGGGGGATTGTTTGGTCCCAGATAATTCAGTTGACCGTCTTCCCTCTAGAGGGCACCATCACACTTTTGATGACATTTTCAATAACCTGGTTTCAAATACAAATTGATTGATTGCTGGAGGTTTAAGAATTCAGGTGTTAGACAATACACTAACACCTCAATGCATCTAACAATGGGCAGTGCTCCAGGCTGGACTACTGGCTTATTCCATTTAACTGGTTTGATAATATCTCTAAATGTGAAATATCTACAGCTCCCCTAACAGACCATTGTTCAGTGACTCTGATCCTTACCTTAAATAATAACAAGCGACCTCAAAACACAATTTGGAAATTTAATAGTAATCTTTTGCTCAACAACGACTTCTATGAACAAGTTAAAAATCTCATTGTTGAGGTGACCTCTTTAGATTCTTCACCATTGAATAAATGGGAGTGGTTTAAATTCAAAGTTAAAGAAGCGGCAATTAAATTGGGAAAATATTCTTCAAAGAAAATGCGGGCTAAACAAAAGGAAATTGTTACTAATATTAACATTCTATGCTCTAAAGCTGTGTTGTCTAACGAGGAAAAAGCCCAATTAGAAAATCTCAAAAATCAACTAGATAATGCTGTTACAGAAGAATTAGATCTAATTAACAAGGCAGTTAGAGATTTTTATAGTAACTTATATTGTTCAAGATACTCTGAGGCCAGTTGCAAATCCTTTTTTCAGTCAATCCAAGGTTTGGTTGATTTAATTAAGGATGACTTTAAAAGTATTATGGAGGATGATTTATTAATTGGAGAGTTGGATAAAGCTATCAGTCAAATGGCCAAGGGTAAATCACCTGGCTTAGACGGTTTAACTGTCGATTTTTATGTCTTCTTTTGGAAAGACATCCGTAAGCTTTTATTTGAAGCCCTTGGTGAATGTATCTTAAGACAAAATCTCTCTCCCACAATGAAGCGTGGTCTCATTACGTTGATCCCAAAGGCCGATAAAGATCCACTTTCTATTGAAAATTGGAGACCGATAACCCTTCTGTGTACGGATTACAAATTACTAGCTCTTGTGTATGCCAATCGCCTGAACAGTGGATTCTTGATATGCTGGATTACAGTCATCTAATTGACAAAGAGAGTCTAATATTATTCCTTGATTTTTATAAAGAGTTCGATTCGCTAGAGCACTGTTTTATTGTAGAAACATTAAATGTATGGGTTTTGGTGATATATTTTGTAACATAATCAAAATGTTTTATTCAGACATAACTAGTTCGTTGACTTTGGGATCTGAAATCACTCCTAGCTTCAAGATGTCCAGAGGAATTCGCCAAGGATGTCCCATATCTCCAAAACTGTTTATTTTAACTGCCCAGATGCTCACTTTGGCTTTTGTTAATGATTTAAATTTACAAGGTATTAAGATTTTTGGAAAGGAATTTAAGATTAGCCAATTTGCAGACAATACTGCAATTTTTTTAAAAGATAAAAGTATGGTTGATATTGCACTAAAATTAATTGATGCTTTTTCTGATGCCTCAGGTTTGTCTCTCAATATTAAGAAGTGTGTACTGTTGCCTATCCACTCTTGTCCAGAGAGCTCTGTTGTCTCAATAAATGTCCAGACTGAGGTGAAATATTTGGGTTTAACAATATCTAAGAATGATAGTAGGATAGAGGAGGTTAACATTGAGAAACGTGTCATTGATATGAAAGAATCTCTGAGTCACTGGCTGACCAGAGATCTCACAGTATTTGGAAGAGTTATTCTATCTAAAGCTGAAGGTATGTCTAAGTTAATATATCCTTGTCACTCTTTGTTTATTTCTGACAGTAATATTAGGAAGGCCATTTTTCAATTTCTATGGAGAAATAAAACGCATTACTTAAAAAGGTCCCAGTTAGTTAAAGAATATAAAAATGGCAGATTAAAAGCTTTAGATTCTGAAGCCTTGATAGGCTCATTTAGAATTAATTGGTTAAAAACTTTCTTTGCTTGTTCCATCTCTTTGTGGTTTCACATACCTAGGGCTATTTTTGGAAAGCTTGGTGGCATGGATTTTTTACTGAGATGTGATTTCCACATTAATAAGATTCCACTTGTGCTGTCTAAATTTCATAGTCAAATTCTTCACTTTTGGAAAATGATATTCACACATAACTTTACTCCGCACAGTTCGATTCTGTGGAACAATAGAACAATACTTATAAACAGAAAATCAGTCTTTAAAGCTGAATGGTTTGACAAGGGAATTCTCTTTGTAACTGACTTGATGGATTGTGAAGGTGTTCTACTGGATCACACCAGCTTTGTTGAACGTTCTAATATAAAAATGTACTGACAAAGAGTATAAAAAATTTGTAAAGCTATTCCTGTAGCCTTGATCCACCTAATCCAGAATACTTTGACTTACTCTGATGTCACTCCAGTATTGCCAAATTTATCAATTGGTCATCATAGATTAGTAGATAAAAATTTAAATAATAGGTTTGTTACGGATGCTTTTAAATCTAAATTGTTCCATGATTATAATAAAAACAATGTGCCTGGAAATCATTCTGATATATTGGGGCAAGCCTTCTCTAAATGGCCAATTCTGCCTAAAGTCAAAGAAACACATTTCAAATTTGTCATAAGATTTATCCAGTTTCCAGTTTTCTTCATAAGCGATTCAAATTTGACAAGGCGGGTTGTGCTTTTTTGTGATTGTACTGAATCTCTAGAACACTTATTTTTTACTTGCTCCATTTCATACCGGTTCTGAGTGATGTTAGAGACTGGCTGACTTTAAAAATGTCAAACATCCCTGTATTTAACATCGATCAGATCCTGTTTTATGTTGATGGTTTAGATAATTCAATATCAGACATTGTGAATATTGTTTTCCTACTTGCTAAATATCATATACATTGTTGTAAGTGGAGAGACTCTCGTCCTTGCTTTGAACATTTCATGAACGAATTTAAAATATTCTACTCCTCACTGAGAGTAATTAAAAAGTATCGTGCCCCAAAAATATCATCGGACATGGCCAAGTTTCCTGTGTTTAAATTTTTTTTTCTTTGGCCTTGCCTTGTCTTGCCTTACATGCATTGTGGATCCCCTTAAGGCTTCTGGAGTCGTTTTTTGTGAGAGAATTTTACTTCCGCATCTGAAAACCGCAAAACCGGAAGTGACGCATCAAAAGGGAGAGCGGTCCATTTTTTTTTTTTTTTTTTTTTTAATTAAACATAGAATACAAGAACTCATAGAGGTAACAGCATAGTATAAAAACAAATACAATAACAGTCAGCATCAAACCTTAATAGCGTATTTTAAAGTTTATTTTAAAGAAAATCTAGTTCCTACATTATTTTTCTATACATCGACTCACTGGGGTCTCTAACCTGCAATATGCCCTTTAAAGACACATCTCTTTAGCCAAGCATTCACATAATGCATCTTATAATCTTGTACTGCAGTTATATCTGATCAAATGTACATTATTATTCTTTAGCTTGAGTTAAACAAATCATTTTTGCTTGGATGGAACAGCGGCTACGCTGATTATGTCTCTATTTGTTTCTCTGTTTCTGCCTTCTCTGGTTTCCTTTTCTAACTAGGAATTACAGAAACTTCAGTCTGGATCCAACCCTTAAATGATCTGAGATGACCAAACACCTGAGAAGAGATGATGCCAACCCCTCAGACAACATACAGAATCATAGGCCCTATCTGAGGCTTGTCCCCCCTAAAAATGTCATTACAAGTGACTCTGTGTAATGAAAATAATATAATGGACATATACTTAAAACAATTGTGTGAAACAAAATAAACGCAAAAAAAACGTTTTAAGTTCAGAAATGTTTTGATTCCCCCCTCCCTTGCCTCACAGTGGTTTGGTCCACTGCCTGCTTTCCTTCTTTACCGATACACACGAGCAAGTTAGTTATGTGTAAGTAGGCTGTCAAGGCTATTATATTCTCTTTAAACATCGGGTGAAATGATTCTTTTTCTTTAATACAGATGATGCTGGATCATTAATAAATTAGATCATTAAAAAATTATGACATCCAATGTATTTTCTATGAGCGATTATAAGGTTAACAAGCTTAATACCGTAGCTTGTCACCCGCTACAACTAACACGGCGATAAGCCTGTGTGTGAACTGATATTAGGCTAATATTGGGTTTCATTCAATATGACAGATCAGTGGGTTTAATGCGGTTGAATTAATGCGAAAGAGACATACTAGGTTTCAGACGAATAAGATAAAAGCGTATTTTACGATGATCAGTGAATTATGTGCAAACAATCAGCAAAGAAGAATTAAATATCTATCTTAGGGGTGTGCAATATAGACAAAAAATGATATCTTTTGGGTATATATAGATATTTTCTGGGATTTTATCGATAACAGACGACATTTTACTGAGTGTGTTGCGCTGCAGGACTGCAGTGGGCAGCTGACTCCTAAAGTTTTTGATATTCTTCATATTTTGCGTGGTCATTTCACAGCAGTGATAGAAATTTATATTTTAAAAACAAGTTTAAAGTGATGTTTACCCTTTATGGGCATTTTTACCATTATAAAATCTTTTTTTTTTCTAGAATATCATTATTATTAAAATCATTATCAACAAAATTCATCTTTGCAATGCAGAGGAAACACAGAAGCTGCATCTGAAGTGGCATTCAGATGTATTTACACACTGTTTAATGCAAGACATGAATGCATTTAACCTGCAGTTACAAATGCATAAATGTTTTAATATTTTAATCCTAAAACATTGAATACTGATATTTGAAATTATTTAAAAATATATACTTTAAATGTGAAATTAAAACCGCCAATAGGTGGCAGTAAGTCACTGTTATTAAGTGAGTCATTGCGACTGAACCGAATCATTTAAACAGTTGATTCATTCAGGAACGAAACACCGTCATGTTGCTCAGAGATGCTCAGAGGTCTTTTGTTGGCAAAATAGAGCAAAAATAGGCAATATGGTGTCTAAAACGTAAGTCTATTAACTTATTGTTTATTGTACTGTTGTATAAAATGAATATCACATTTGGGATTTTTGCTGGGGGGGGGGGGGGGTGTTGTTGGTTAGGGGGCAATCTTCGTGTTAAACGCTTAAAAATAAAATACGATGTGACATGAGCAGGTCTAAATTTAATACAGCCATCGAATCTTTTCATTTAATTTTCAATTTCACTAGTTCAATGTTTCAAGTATTATAGTTTTATTGAAAAACCAGGGGACCCCCCCAAGTATATATTTTTGGGTGTTATGGGGGGTCCCTTAATGCTTATGGGAGGTCCGGGACCCCCCCCCCCTCCCCCCTCAATTCGAACACTGCTTACAGGTACAATTTTGGCTGTATTATTTGTGTCCCCTTCAAAAATTGCTCTTGAGAAATTTTACGTTTATTGTCCCCCCTACTGTCAGATTAACTTTACGCCCCTGTACAGAATTACCAAATTTTGCCAAAAGTTATATATTAAGTTTCTACAATATATTTGAAACATAATTTCCTGTAAAGCTGCTTTGCAACGATTTGTATCGTAAAAAGCGCTATACAAATAAACTTGAATTGAATTGAAAGGCTCACACATAGATCTTAAGAAGTCATTTTTATTGAATTTCTCTTCATTTCATATATATAATGAGGTGAAAATGTTGAGTTTTACATGAGTGGCACAGTTTAACTCCATGTGGCTCAACTTACCGTATCCCTAGACTCAATTCACTCCTCACTGGGGGCAAGTTGAGCCAAGAGACCACTTTCTCTATTTTGTATACTGTCATGTCCTCGCTTTAAACGCACCATAGCCCTCAACCTACTCCGCTCTCCCCTAGTTAGTTTTAAAGTAGACTTTTACCCCTGAATGGTACCATACATGCATTCAAACCCAATCACACAGGATAAAATCAGAAATGATGAGCATCATCTGAGGAAGAGACACAGTATATTCCGTGAAGATCACGGGTCAGTCACACTTCTGCTCACACAGCACCAAATACCGACCGTCCCTAACTCTCCCAGTACCGGCCGGTTACTATCAGCTGGGAGTTACTCTTTCAATAAAAGCCTCTGCGTCTCTGAACAGCGACTTCTTTATCTACAGACTGCAGTATAAACGGTCGCTGTCGGTAATCGATCAGCGGCAGGTGAGGCGGTCAGAGTCCGTCATGACGTCACGACGGTGATCGGTGAGCTCGCGGAATGCGGAAGCGGGAGTCAGTGCCTTGCAGCTTTCCAGGGAAGAAGGTATGTGTCTAAACCTGATCGTTAGTGACCTTATTGCTGGTGTTATTTGCAATTACTAAATACATTGAGTATCTTTAGAAAATTACCATCGGCTTATTTACCGCAAAACCTAAAGATCTATCACCTGACTGTAATGGTTGTTGCATTTTAATGATACGCTATTTAATATCATTGACTTTTAACAGCTTTTATGTGAACGGAATGTGTATTTTGGGCTTATTGACAATCACATGTTCCCGTTAGTTGTTCAGATCTAACTCCTGCTGTGGGACGAGATCGGTGTGTTCAGGAGTTTATGGCTCAGAGAGAGAGAGAGACACACAGATAAAATAGAGAGAGAGAGAGAGAGAGAGAGAGAGAGAGAGAGAGAGAGAGAGAGAGAGAGAGAGAGAGAGAGATGAAATAGAGAGAGAGAGAGAGAGAGAGAGAGAGAGAGAGACGGATAAAATAGAGAGAGAGAGAGAGAGAGAGAGAGACACACAGATGAAATGGAGAGAGAGAGAGAGAGAGAGAGAGAGAGACACACACACACAGATAAAATAGAGAGAGAGAGAGAGAGAGAGAGACACACAGATGAAATGGAGAGAGAGAGAGAGAGAGAGAGAGAGAGAGAGAGAGAGAGAGAGAGACACACACAGATAAATAGAGAGAGAGAGAGAGAGAGAGAGACACACAGATGAAATAGAGAGAGAGAGAGAGAGAGAGAGCGAGAGAGAGAGAGAGAGCGAGCTGCTGTTTGTCCAGGGCGTTCCCAGTCCCCGGATGTGGATTACATGGAGTGCGCAGTTTCAGAAAACACCACAAATAATTGTGTTTTACGCGTATTTAATGACTAGAAATGTAGTTGAATTTAAAAATCATAAAAATCTTTTTTTTTTTTTTTTTTTTTTTTTTAGTTCTTCTTATTCTTATTATTTCCCATTTGGTGAAGTGAGATGAGCAGGAGTCCTCCCATCACAATACACCTGTAAAATAATGTGATCCTGGAGTGCGAATGAAATTCATAAACAGCCGAAAATCTAGAAACACAGGGCTGTACATCAGAAAGGGCAGTGCTTATTAAAGTAATGATGATTGGACGGATACTGTGACGCCAAAGAAGGCTGGACAACATTTGTAACCTTGGGAAATATTTTTATTCAGCACATTGATTTTAAAAAAACTTGATTAATCTGACATTGGCTTTATTTCCTCACCTTTGTAAGCATTAGCAGTAAAATCCTATATCATTTGACCTTTACATCCAGTCACCTTTCACATGCTGTTTTATAACTTCCTCTGGACTCTCAGCTCCAGTCCAGAAAACCGATTGAATGGCTTTAAGTTTGTATTCGTCTTTGGCTATTTTAAGCACTACTGTACTGAATGTAGTGCAAACAGTTCAGATTAATAAACTGTATTTGTAGTAAATATCTGTTCAGCACACAGAACCGGTTTGGTGGTCATTAGTGTTTGCTCACTTTACATCAGAGAATAACATCTGTCTTTTTATTTGTTGCAGGTCATTCAGAAGAGACAAACATGTGGCCAAATCAAGGTGATTTTTGCATTCATTAATCATTTCTCAAGCCATCAGTGACTAGGCTGCGCCTCACATCTGTCACAATAATTGACATTTATATTTTACTTTTGCAGTTTAAATAAACCATATATGTCATATATTTCAACAGGGCATCTTGCTTTATTAATTTTTATTATGAATGCCTTAAATAACGAACTTTAACAACATAAGGGCAGATTAGTGCAGCTGATGATGCTTTGTGACGCTCGAGTGGTCGAGAATATTCCAGTGTTCTTCCTTTGATTTCTTTGTCCTCGTTTCCTTTCCTGGCATCCCTCCCTCATATCCTAAGACACGAGGAAAGATAGTGAGGATGCACAAATAAGAAATGAGAAGCACCCCTAGTGTTCCCGAGGAGCTTGAGTAGCTGCTTCAGCTGTGTGTGTGTGTGTGTGTGTGTGTGTGTGTGTGCGTGCGCGTTTTTGTGAAAAGTCAGGACATAGATGTGTATAATGACGAGGGTATGACAGGTATTACAAGGAGAAGGTGACATCTCAGGACATTGACCCATGTCCCCACTTTTCAAAACGCTTATAAATCACTCAGAGTGAGTTTTTTTTGGGGAAAGTTGAAATGCACAGAGTCTCCTGTAAGGGGTAGGTTTAGGTGTAGGGTTGGTGTAGGACAATAGCACATACAGTAAGTACAGTATAAAAAACATTACGCCTATGAATGTCCCCACAAGGATAGCGAAACAAGTGTCTGTGAGTGAGTGACTGTGTGTGTGCTTTTTCTCTGCAAGCGTCTGATTTCGCTCTCCTAGTGATGTTGCAAAGGGATCACTTAATAATATTACCGCCCCTTAATCTGTAAGTCTCCCCCCATGGCGCCTCATTTTGATTTCGCAAGCGACAGCGGTGTACCAGCTCAAATGCCAGGGGAGAAAGTTTGAGCAAAACATGCTAACTGTCTTTGTCTGCACAGACGAGCACTGAACACTATTAAGAGTCCCAGCCTCAGAGGAGACAACAGAGCAGTGGATTTATTGATTTATTTACTGTATATTAAACTGCTGCCACACAGATCTAAAATAAACATGCAATGTATTTCCCAGCTGTTTACGTTCACAGACATAACCCACTGTTTTTGTAACTTGTGTGTTTTTAACGTAAACTTGTGTGTGAATGAGAGCTTGGTTTAGTACTCGCATGCTGTGACAGCCGCTTTCTGTGCGTGTGCTTCGGATGTGTGCGCTCAGAAAACCCTATATCAGAAGGTTAAACTAATATGGTTTAAAACGCATGATTTCAGCATGATAAACATGATAATCACAACCAAAACAGATGTTTTTAGCAGGTACGAGCCGTAATAGCCCAGCTTTATTCTAGAAAAGGGGGCGGGGAGCAGCAGCTCATTTGCATTTAAAGAGACATGCACTAAAACAGTGTGTTTCTGCTTCCACTCAAAATAGGCATTTTCAAAATATAATAGATGATATAAATGATCTGTAGGGTGTTTTGAGCTGAAACTTCACAGACACATTCTGGGTACACCTGAGACTTATATTACATATTGTAAAAAGGGGCATAATATGTCTCCTTTAACACCAAACACAGAAAGTTTTGTCCCCTTCTGTATTAAAAACTGCTGTTAGTCTACCAGCTCCTCCAGGATGTCTACCAGTCTCATAAGTAGCTAGTGTAACCCAGCACAACACAGTCATAAGATGACTGATGGAAAGGCTCTCAGCTTCCTTTGAGTTCAGAGTCAGTAAACATGGCTCTTGAATCCGAGGCCTAAAACACAGCCGGTGGATATTAAACGCATTAGCGGTGCAGTACTTTGAACATTTCAGATTTAAAGAAATAGCTCAGCCAAAAACTGAAAATGTCATTCACTCATCCAAATGCTGTTCCAGCCTGGTGTGACTGTACAGTATTTTCTTTCTTCAGTTAAACACTAAATTGTAAGTTGAAGGGCAGATGGAGATG